>JAPKLW010000306.1:488454-561268 GCA_026898455.1 Plectranthus barbatus
AGTTGACTTACCAGCTGACAAGGTCCCAGTCAGCTGAGTAACCAGCAGAGCGCAAGAAACGAACTAACACAGTTTCCGCTGCCAAGTTATACCCTGATAATCCGGGACCAACATGTCTCCCCAAGGAATATTTTATCAGAGAGCTATAAGATTCGAGTTCCAAGCAATGAATAATGAAACAGAGTATGAAGCTTTAATTTAGGGAATGCAACTAGCAATCGAGTTGAAAGTGAAAATTTTACAAGTCGAATTAGATTCGCAGCTGATTGTGAATCAATTCTCTTGAAATTTCCAAGCAAGGGGCGAACGGGTGTCAACTTATTGCAAGGAAGTCAAGGAATTAGAGTCAAAATTTGAATCCATTCAAATCGACCATATCGTGAGAGAATGGAATGCAAAAGCCGACTCTCTGGCAAATCTAGCTTCATCTATAGGATCAGACGGATCGCAACTGATTCCATTGACAATAGCTTTGTGGCCAGCAATCTAGGATCAAGATCATGATCGAGTACAAGTATGCACGGTGGTAAATTGTCAATCTTGGATGGATCCGATTGTACTATACTTAAAAAGAGAAGTTTCTGATCAAAGCATATAATCAAAAGGGTGGCTCGAAAGGCAGCAAGATTCACCTTAGTCGATGGTGATTTGTATGAAATATCCTTCGAAGGACCATATCTTAAATGTGCAAGGGAACAAGATGTGATTCCAATATTATCAGAATCGCTTGCTGGGAGTTGCAAAAACCATTCGGGGCCAAGGACTCTATCCCACCGAATCCTATCAGCGGGGTTCTACTGGCCAACTCTGAAAAAAGACACTAAGGAATTCACTAAGAAGTGCGATAAATGTCAAAGGCATTCAAATCTTAGTCATGCAAAGTCAGAACTACTCCATCCTAACATCCCGGTATGGTTTGTTTCATAGATGGGGGATCGATATTAATGGAAAAATGCCCAAGATATAAGGAGGCAAAGAGTACATTGTCTTGACAACTAATTCCTTCACTAAATGGGTCGAGGCTGAACAATTGTCTAAAATCAGAGATTACGATATGATTAACTTTTTGTGGAAACACATTATTTGTAGGTTCGGTCTGCCACGTGAGATCATAACTGACAATGGGAGGGGATTCTCCAGTAAAAGATTCAGAGATTATTGCAAAGACCATGGAATTTGACTGTTGTTTCGATACAAAGGTATCCAGAAGCAAATGGCTTAGCCGAGTCAACAAACAAGATAGTTCTGAACACAATGAAAAGAAAACTAGGGTCTTCAAAGTTTGCATGGGTAGAGGAGTTACCATTCGTCTTATGGTCTTACCGAACAACTCACCAGACAAGTACTGGAGAAACACCATTTGCATTGGCCTTTAGATCAGAAGCAATAGCACCAATTGCAGCACTTCATCTTGGGCTGCAAGTCGAGAATTTTGATGAAGTCTCAAATCGTAAAAAGCATTTTAAGTCACTTGAGTTGTTGGATGAAAAAAGAATTGAAGCAGAGAGAAGATGAAGAAAAAACATATAGTAGTCGACCGTTGCTATAAAAAAACAGTTCGATTGAGAACTCTATGTGTTGGAGATTAAATGTTGAGACAAGTGATTCAAAACATGCAAGAAGTAAATGTTGGAAAGTTGGGGCCGACTTAGAAGGGACCCTATATCGTGTCCGAAGTAATAAAAGAGGGAGCCTATCGACTCGCCACACCCAATGGAAGAGCTATACCAAATGCTTGTAACATAAAGTACTTGAAAAAGTTTTACTTTTGATGTAATTCATTTTGAATAAGTTAACAGCAAAAAATTGGATATTGCAATAGAATCATTGCTTGTTGAAATTGCAAAAGAGTTTGAGTAACATTCATAAAATGCTAAGTTAACACAAAAAGACACAAAGTTTTAGAGTTTCAATTTCACAAAATAAAGAGGAAGTGTATCTGATCAAGAGGGGGGCGACTGAGGGGGGCTTTTATCCTGGTTCTTGCTCGGATCCTCATTCAATCCCCTAGAATTAAAATCTTCGTGCTTCTTTGATCTATGCTCTTCCTCTTGATCGAAATCTTATGAACTTTCGGAGTCATCTTCAGCAACAGTAGTTGGAAGGAAACTCATGTCAAGGTCGGGATATTTGGCAATTACCGCCTCTCAATCCCTTATCGTGGCCATGTTGGCTAAGTCCTCAAATACTGGGCGTTCGAGAGGGGTATTCAACAACTCATACAAGTTCAATCCTATTACCTCAGACTTGGCCTTGTCAAGGTCTAGTTGAACTTGACTTTCTTTGGCTTGGATTGATTGAAGTTCTTGCTCTCGACTCGCCAATTAGGAGGCTTGAGAGTCTCAAAATCGCTTCTCGGAGTGCAATTCCATCATGATAGTCTACTTCTCTGCATTCAACTGCTTGACAAGCTCCTGAATCGAAGAAAGTTTTTGGTCGCAGAAATTGTGGTCGCAGAAATTGAGTGCTTCAACGGCCTCATCCTGTTCCCGTTCAATTACCTAGAACGACCTTGCAAGAGCGACTCGATCCCTCTTCTCCTCAACAATCGTCTTCACATTATTATAAAATAGATATCATTTTCCATCCAGATTCTAGAGTTACACGTGAGTTAAAGTCCAATCAAATACGACACAAGAAAAAAGTAATCTACAAACGAACCTTCAAATTGGCATGAGAGAAGTCCATGAACTTTTTGAGTGCCACCACGAAGGTCAACCAAGGAGGACCTTTTCATGCGATGAGAAGGAAAGTTGGAAAGTCACCCCTCCACTAGCAACGAGGTGATGATCCCTCATCACCCGTTCGATCTCCGCATGATCAACAAAAATCTACGGTGAGTCTAGAACTGCATCAGTCGACTTTGCCTCTGTATCACCCCCTAGAGTGAGATCATAAATCTCCTTCTCCTCCGGTATTGAACCATTTGGGCTCTCCTTTGCTTCCTCCTCTGCCTACGACTTTCTAGTGTCTCATTTTCATATGAGGCTTCTGCTCTTTGAGTTGAGTGTTCTTTCTTGGCGTGTTGGAAGTCGATCCCTTGGTTGGATCCGAGCTCTTATCAATCTTCTCAAGTTGTTTGCGATCCCTTTTCTTCCTACTTTTCACTATGTCAGCACGACGCTATGAAAGTTGAATAAATTCCTCAGGGGTTAGCTAGTTCATGTTTTGGAAACTATTGATGTCGGCCCAACGAGTTCCCGTGAGGTGGACGATCTCTTGAATTGGGTACTGATAAGAGTGAGCTTTATGCGACCTCTCTCGTAAGTGAGAGCAGGTCAAGATCGCCCAACAAAACAAAAAGTCAGTGAGAATAACAAAGCAGACTTGAATAAACCAAAACTTACAAGTAGCGGCGCACAGAACTACAGATAGAGTAGGCTGCTCGGATGGCATGTCGACATAAAAGGGCTTGTGAGTACTGCTCGAATGCTTGGAAAAGAAGTAATAATCTTCATTGGTTTGCTTGTGGAGGTTGTACAATTTGGACCATTCACAAATCCTAGGCGATCCGAAACCAAGGTCAAGAAAGATAAGAAAAGTGCCCATGAGGTGTCTCCAAGCCATGGGGGCTAATTGGATTGGAGCAATGTTATAGTGATCATGCACTGAAACAAAGAAGGGATGTAAGGGCAACCTAATTCCATACTAGAATACATGGACAAAAAAAAGCCATGTAACCAGATGGAGGCTGATGAGGATTTTGAATGGGAAGAGGAACGATCGGGTTAAGATGAAATGAAAGGGAAAAAGGATAGAAATAACCCCTTAGAAGATCAAAATCCAGATTTTACTGGGATTCAACTAAAGAGCCCTTAAAGGTTTTGTCGTACTTATCTGGAAACATCCCCGGAGCAGGGTCTTCGTACATAGGAGAACGAGGGGGATTGAACGATGGATGTCGAAGAAGATGATGTACTTCCAGTATCTTGTACCTCAGCCATTAAATGAACTTCACAAATTATTCACGCAAGTAGAACTTACTTACTGAATAAACAGCGGCACAAGGCTCAAAGTGTGGAGATCGATTGAAAATGGAAGGGCAATATCTTTGGCAAAATCCCGTTAAATCACAGACAAACCCATGAAGAAGAGGGTGAATAGTCAGAATGAAATTGAAATTAGGGATTTAAGGCACATTTAAGAAAATGCCTCAGTAATTGCGCGGCACTTCGTTGTTGCCCAATCACTGAATGGCACGTGTCCAGGATTTGAATCAATGAGAATTTGAGGAGCCTGCCTAAATAAGAAACTACCTAAGTCAAGGGTTCGATCGATGAAATAGTTACGAATCAAAAAATTTGGACGCATCACTACGCCAAATATAAGCTTCTGAGCAAACATCACTCCGAGACCGTGTCTTGATTGAGCATTGCTCCAAGACCATGTCTCGATTGAGTATCGCTCCGAAATCATTTCTCGATTGAGCATCGCTCCGAGACCATGTCTCGATTGAGCATCGCTCTGAGATCATATATCGATTGAGCATCGCTCCAAGATCATGTCTCGATTGAGCAACGCTCTGAGACCATGAGCATTACTCCTAAATCGTATTTTGATTGAGCAAACAACATTCAAAGATCGAATCAAGATCCAACAAAAAAAATTAAAATCACGGCATGTAATTTCTTTAAGAATAATTTCCTTTATTTCGATAAAGTTGGGGGGCTGTTGTTGTGCCCAAGAAATTAATCGTAATTTCTTATATATTTTTCAATTAAGCGCCCAAAATAACAAAAGAGAGGAAGCCTGGCGCGCCCAACTAACAAAACTGTCTCGCAGCAAGATGCTTGACAGGCAAGCGGTCAAACCGAATAGTTGGCACTCGAACAGTTCAAACAAGCCTCATTTATGTAAAGTTAGTATTGACTGGCAAGGATCGCTGAATAAGCAGATATGGCGGCGGAATTAATGGGGTCGACCTCATTATTGAAGTGAGGCATCAATTTCTTGATCTCACAAGGAAATGCATGTAATCAGCCTTTATTGCTTATAAATAAGAGTGTAAAACAATAGAAAAAGGGTTGAAATATTAATCAAAGACAATGCAATAAATATTTTTCGAGTATTCTTCTTCTTTCTACTTTCTAAGAACAAACAATTAGTAAATTATGAAATTTGTTTAATATACTAAAATCATTATTGTTTCTTTACAATATTACATCGCTTGTCAAAATTAACAAGCATATATCGCAAACAACTTTATCCTCTTATTTTGTGGATAGAGAGATCATACGGTATGTTGTAGATCACAGGAGATCGTATGGATCGCTTGGCCTAGCGAGATATAAACAATTTTCAAAGCACAAATAGTCCCATGATAGACTATTGGTTTAGGGTGCAACACACTCAGTATTTAGTATTTAATGTTGGTTACTAGATTTGTTGGATTTTTGGTACTTATTGATAGGACCTCATTGAGATCGACTCTTTTATCTGACATTAAAAGAATTGTGATCTTAATAACTTGACAATTTTTAAAGCCTAATGAAAGATCCAGAAGTATACACAAGTTTTTGTGTCACTTTGAGATGTTATGGTGGAGAGTCTTACATGTAAGTGTATATCTTCATATTGGGTGATAGAAACTTGTTTATGACTTCTAAAAGTTATATAATTAGGTTACCATGTCCAGTATAAGATGGTGACATTCCCTACGAAGCTCATTATGCTGAAGTCATGCAGGTTGATTAAGTTCAAGCATAAATGAAAAGGTTAAGTGGTATAACTTAGGAATAAATGATATTAACTAATTTGTAAGCTTGTGAGAGCTTAAATTATTTAATGAATATTTGTAACTTAAATCTGAGGATATACCGAGCCCATGCAACCCATTTTACATAACGAGATAACAAAGGGGTAGATTAGTATTTATTCTCTAGTGGCATGAACAATATTAATTAATCAATTAATTGTATTATAGGTTCAATATGATAATTAATAAATTAATCTCTAGGCTGACCCATGAAAAGCTCAAGCCCATTAGGATTCAGAATCCTGCTATAAATACCCTTTCAGCTCCTCAAAATACATGTTCATAAGTTGTTGTTCAGTAGACCATGTAATTTGGGAGCTGAGAGACGACATTTTCTAAGAAAGAGGAAGAAATTATTATTCTCAATTGGTGCAATATCTAGAGGGAAAGTTCACCAGACATCCAGATACGAGCGAAGGATACTTATCAAAAGATCAGATCTAGAGGATTTTTCATTTATTTTCTTCCTCAATTTTGATTTTATTATTTAATAAAATCAAAGATTTAATTCTTCTCTTGTAGGATTGAATCTTATTGCGCAAGAAGGATTCAAAAGCCTTTGAATCCTTCTCCTCTTAGATCTATACTCGTAATATTCAGTACACAATACATAATGTACAACACAGTTGTGAGAGAGGATATTAGAGGCGGTGACAGCTCCACCAAGAAGAAATAATCAATTTCTTCCACTTTGGTGCAACTTGGTAGCACATCTTCACCGGATTTTTGAGGAACAAGGGAACAAATTAGAAGATGATATCTGTAGGAACACCAAACTCAATACATCTCAAGAATCTCAATTGATGTAGTTGAGGTATTTCTTAATCCATCCTTCACAATTAATATATTAGGAGCATGTATTAATTTGCCTGATTTATTTAGTTAGATAATTCATTTTGATATCCTGAGAACAATTCAAGGCAAAAGAAATAATAAAAGACAATGCACATTGTCTATTGTAGACTAAGATCCTACACCCAGTACGGGGGAGAGAATTCATATCAAGTGGTTTGCACCAAAAGAATCTGCATAGAGCCCCTCAACTAGATCAAATCGAGATTAGGGGGAAGAAGTCCCTCAATCAATTCACATATGTCACTATCAAAATATGAGGAAGCTTTTTGTAACTAATCCGAGGAATTTTGGGATTAGCTAGCCTCTAATTCTCTATTGTTAGGCTTGCTAATGAGATTCTATTTTGTTTATATAAATAAGGTGAATAGTGCTTAATAATGGATAATTGAAACTTTCTATTGTCATCAGCAGTCCCTTTCTTTTATAGTGTTTTCTATCTGACTTCTGGGCTCAAGTGTGAGCGCACACTAATACAACCACAACAACAACGAAAAGGTTATGTGTAGAAAGACGGAGAACATCTTGTTTGGAAGCTCAAGAAGTCCATGAATGGACTTAAGCATATCTTCAGGTCATGGAACATGCATTTCGATGAAGAGATTAAATCATATGGATTTGCACAGTGTGAGAATGAAAGTTGCATGTGCCGAATTTGTTTCAGCAACATCGTGGTTTTCCTTGCACCATATGTAGATTATATTCTTCTGTTTGACAATAATATGGAGGTATTATCGGACAATAAGTGATGGTTACCCGAACAACTTCAAATAAATGACCTATCAGATGTTGGGTACATCATTTGGATTAAATTCTTGTGTGATCACAAGAAAATAATGCGAAGTTTGTCTCATGATTCTACATGGATAATATAATTGATTGTTTCAACATGCAGACCGCTGCGAAATAATTGCTACATTTTGAACTTAGCGCTTATCTTTCTAAAGTTCAGTGTTCGGTGAAACAAAATGTGAAACATGAAATGAAAAATGTATTGTATGCTTCTGAAGTGGTAGCCTTATGTATGCAATGCTATATGCAAGATTAGATATCTGTTATGTCATGGGCATGGTAGCAAAATATCAGTATAACCCTGTACAAACGCATTGGACTGCGGTAAAACATTCTCGAATACTTGAAAATGACCCAAGATTATTTTCTCTTTTATCAATGTGAGGGCTTGTGCATTGTAGGTTATATGAAATCGAATTTCCAAGTGGACCAAGATAAAAAGAAATTGACCTCAAGCTATGTATTCAACATAGAGTATTAGTAGATCGTGTTAGCTGGGTCAGCTGAGCTTGTCGTTTCTTTGTCAGCTTCTCTCTCTTCTGTCTTGTGTTCTAGAGTACTTAAGTCTTCAGTTCTTCGTGTACGTAAATTATTATAGCTCTCCAATCTACACAAGATTTACATTCTAAGATCAATTTTATAAATTATTAGCTCTAGTAATTTTTGACATATCATCGAAACATACAATATTCCTAACACACATGGTCAACTTAGTATAATTTACTTCTTTTCTTTAAATTATTTCAAATTAATTTATAAAATTAAAATTTTCTCAATTATGAGAAGATTTCCTGCAAAATAAATCGTATTTGGCAAGATGAATTTGATTGTGAGATATACCATTTAAATTGACTAAATATATTATTACAAATAATATAATACATTATTATTATTATAAATAAGTAAACACATTACATATAAAAATCATCCAACAAACTAAAAAAGTGAAACAATTTCACAATATATATTTTTTCTCAATTACACTAGGACAATTTTTTTTTCCAATTGAATGAATAGTATACCTTAAGTGTCAAAGGTAACAAACTGCGCCCCTACTTTTAGATCTCTCGTTTGTCAATTTTGATATTTTATTTTAATAAATAGCACCAATATTTCGGTGCCTCTAAAATTGTTCAAGAGGTCAAACCCAATATTTATTTATTTATTTTTAACCATAAAATAATATTCCTACCAATACGGTTTCCCCACTTGGTGACTTCTTACATCAATCGCCTTTTTTTATTCGAGAAAAAGACTTCTTACAACAATTATTACAAATATTCTCTCTATTTCTCAACATTTCGTTTTAGTCCATTTAAGTGCTTCTGGTGAGGTTACCAAAAGAAGAAAGAGATGAGATTTTAGTCTTTTCTAATTTTTTATTTTATTTTTTTCTGAGCTATAATATATTCCTCTTGCTGGAATATTGATCCCCCACCAAAAACATGGTAGCCTGCAAAAATATCACTAATCAAAAAGCCTCTCCTCGTCTGCCAGCAGCCTCGAAGAATGTTGAAATCTAGGGTTTTCTGTCTCCCCCTCTTTTCCCCTTTTCCTTAGGGTTCAGATCTAAGAAACCCACAAAAAGTTTTGTCCATTTCTTACTATTTCTAGAGCCAACCAGCCCCCAATCCCCCCTTTCTATTTTTGGCAATCATTTAAGGTTTCTTGATTTGGTTTTTCTTACCTACTATACCATTTTCTTTGAAGCTAGTTTCTTCCATACCTTTTTTTCAGTGATTGCAAATCATCACTTTTCTCTTTATTTCCAAAACCATCCTCTCAGTTTATATATAGAAAAAAAAATTTAAAAAAAAAATTGGAAAAATGGTGAGGGGAAAGACTGTGTTGAAACGCATAGAAAATGCAACGAGCCGACAGGTGACTTTCTCAAAGAGAAGAAGCGGGCTTCTGAAGAAAGCTTTCGAGCTCTCAGTTCTCTGCGATTCTCAAGTTGCTCTCATCATCTTCTCTTCCAAAGGCAAACTCTACGAATTCTCCAGTTCCAGGTTCTTTTCCACCTCTCTCTCTCTCTCTATCTCTCTCTCTCTTTATATATATATATATATATATATATATATATATCATGTGATGTGACTTCTACAAACTAGGTTCGTCTAGGCTTAACTTTGTGCAATTTTGTTGGTGGATTAGTTAAAATGCGTAATTTGTGATCAGTTGATTATTTGAATGTGTGTGTAGCTGTGTTTTTTTGCTTAATATGAATTTTGTATTCATTCTTTTTCTCGAACAAAATACATAAAAATCTCTTATTTTAGTGATTTTATGTTCAGGGTTATCGTATAAACTAAGAATTTGTGAAGTGATTAAACCAAATTAAATTAATTTATTGCTAATTGGTTTTAAATTATCATAAATACAATGACTCCTTCGAGCTCATAATAGAGTTGAAATTGAATTTTCAAGTGATTAAACCGACCGACTTAATTTAAACAAATCATTGCTTCTGAGTTGTTCTAGCTAGTCTACCAGAAAGTATTGTAATGAGTCATGCAGTTGAAATTGAGTTTTCAAGTGATTAAACCAAATTAATTTAAACAAAACCATTGCTAGTGAGTTATTCTACTCTACCAGAAAGCATAGTAATGAGTCATGCAGTTGAAATAATTCATCAGCTGTAAATTGAAGAATTGTACTTTCTATTGCCCCACCACTATCAGCTGTTCACAACTCCTTTTCTATATATAGACTAAGATATTTAATATAAATATCAGATTCGGTGCTAAAAACAAAATTATTAAATCAACGATTGAGATATATTCTTGTTGTTAATATATTGTATTTATCTAAATAACTTATCTACCAATGAAGTATGAGTTATTTAACAAATATACATAACTTTTGTAGCAAAATAATAGGAATTATTTAATAGAAAAGCATATGTTTTATCCATAATATATAGGGTAAGAAAACGCAATATATTTTAAGCCTAACATATATACCAAACAAATAGATTGGACATACGAAAATTAGTAGCCTTTGCTCTCTACTAATCAAATCTTAGTTTATTTATTTATATATAAAACCTTTGACTTTACCTTGTGAAGCGTAAGATTTATAAACGTGTGGTTATGATCTTATAAGTATTATTTTCTCATATTATATATTTTGAAAATAGATTAATTAGGTATCTAGTATATAATAAATAATATTAAACCAAGACTCTCAGTTTACTTGAATTTTAGTTTGATATCTATGCGAGTATAATGTTAGATTTTTTTTTATGCAATCATCACTATATGTAACTTGTATATATCTTGATCTGTAAGGAATGAATTACAAAAAAAAAATAATAACAAAAAAAAAAAAACAGAACAAAACAAAACATGATTCATGTGAATCCTTATGAATTTGTGTTGAGTAATTCAGCATAATCTATCTTCTCCTAAAGATTTCACTATAGGTATAGTTTTAGAGCTAGTATCAATTTTTGTCCACTCTTCCATGCACGAATAGCTTAATTGCCATGCTACTGTGTAATAGGTCATAATTTCGATTTTTAACGGGGACGTATAGGTGAGATAGTCTTAAAGAATTCAACCTAAGATTAGATACCTGCAATAACTACATATCTTTTTAGAAAGCTCTACTTAATTATTTCATACATTTTCTTTTTATTTTTTTCCTTTTAGATTCAAGACCCTAATTAAAATCTAATAAAACCAATATAAACATCAAATGAATTATTGGGGAGTTCTCTAATTAGGGAGAAACAATTTCTTCATTCCCAAGTTTTAAGGTATACTCTTAGAGAACTATGACCTGAGAATAGATACCTACAATTACTATAGATCCTTTTAGAAAGTTCGACTTAAGATTCCCATAATCACTATATAGATATTGATGTGTCCATACATATTCAGTTCTTTATTTTTTTATGATTCTAGCCCTTAATTAAAACTTAATTAAATCATGTGATTTATTGGGGAGTTCTCTAAAAATGGAAAAACAATTTCTTCATTCCCAAGTTTTAAGGCATGCACTCACACAATTTGACCTAGCTAACATTAGATACCTACAATCCCTATGTATATATATGTTAGAAAATTTTACTTAAAATCACTACATAGATAATTAGATATTGGTGCGTCCAAACATTTTCTTTCTATTTATTTATTTTTTCTTTTGTATTCTAGACCCTAGTTAGAATTTAATTAAATCAATAGGAATACCAAGTGAGTTATTGGGGAGTTCTCTATAACAATTTATTCATCCACAAGTTTTAAGGTACACTTGTAGAGAATTCGACGGTCCTAGCTAAGAATAGGTACTTACAATCACTTACATCTTTTTAGAAAGTTTGACTTTTAATTTCGAAAATCACTACAATCTACATAGATATTGATCTATCCATGCATTTTCTTTATTTTTTTCTTGGATTCTAGATCCTAACTCAAACTGAATTAAATCAATATGAACACTAAGTAAATTAATTATTGGGGAATTCTCTAATTAGGGAAAAACAATTTCTTTATTCCAAAGTTTTAAGTCTCCCGCTTTGTGAAAGATTCATCCTCACATTTCTTCTCTTAAACTTGTATTTGATTAATGAGGTCTAAGAGGGAAAAAAAAAGAGAAAGAGAGAGAGAGAGACAGAGAGAGAGAAGAAATTAGCTTTAAGTATATTCAATTATTTTATGTGTATATAATGAATAACTAAACACTAAAGAGAGAGACAATCGGAATAAGAAACTTAATTCTTCAACTATGTTTAATTTAGTTTTTAGTGATGATATTTAAATAATTATTGACATGATGTAGTTCAATTAATAAAAATTAGTATATAAAATATAATTCTTAGGAGAAAAGGATAATGTATTTATATACAAAATATATAATAAGTGCCAACAAGACCTTGAAGTGTTTAAATCACAGAAAAACACATAAATCTAAAACATGAGCACAAACTTCAAAAGTTAGACAAAACCATGGAAATATGTACGAGCATGAGATATAAATGAGGGGTTGAATAATAAAAACAATGTGTAAGATCGAGAATAATTATAAAATATGGATTACATCAATAAAATGAAATACAGCCTTGAACTTATGCGAAATTATAAAAGTTTTGGCATATGAAGGGCATGCTTTTCTTAAAGTAGATTCACCCCTTTCATGTGTGATCAAGGTGTCAACAAACATTTGTTTTCTTAATATGGAACCTAGCAAAAGGAAGCAAACTCGATACATCGTTTTTTATGACTTGAGCTTGTGTCTTTTGATGGAGGTAAGCCGAACGGAAATGCATTATTGAAATAAAATCTTTTCACGAAACCCAAACAACTCTCAAGATAACTCTAGATAGCCTAAATTGGATGAATTACTCCTATTTAAGACTCGAATAACAAACCCTAACAAGGCCAATGCAGAGACTCTCAAGATAACTCTAGATAGCTTAAATTGCATGAATTACTCCTATTTAAGACTCGAATAACAAACCCTAACAAGGCCAATGCAGAGACGTAGCTCATGCATAAAGCAGTCCCTATGAAAAAAAAAAATTTACTATCATCAAATAATAGAAAAACAAAATTAAAATAATAAGGAATTAAAATAAAAAATTAATAATTCACCACATTCTCTTAGTTCTGTCAAACTTAATTTTATGTTATTAGTTGCACAGTATCTTGTGGTGTGCATGTAGATATGAGAGGCTTTGTATAGAATTACGGAATGTGGAAACCTTAACCCTAATCGGCTCTAAGTAGTTTATGGGCCAGACCAAATTCTAACTATGAAGTAGGCCTTTCATTAAATAATATACTCTTGTTCAACCCTAAATACCATTAATTAATGAACATTAATTCATGCCTCCAAGAGAATTAAAGTTGACTTAACATTTTATTACCACGTTATTATGAACGAAACTTGCACAAACTTGGTTAATCCCCAAATTTAAGTTTTGAGACATTAATTAATTAATTTATCCTATGGTAATAGCTACTATTAATTAATATATTTATTCTTAAGTAGTAAACCTCACCCCTTTTCACTTATTCTTGAGTCATAGATTCAGCCTGTACGATTTGAGCATAAAGAACTTCGTGAAGAATGTCACCATCCTTCAAATGGATATGGTTACCTATATCCGGCATAAGCAAGTTATACCTAAATTGCCATCACCTAAGATGCAGACATACGAATATTTGTAAGACTATCCACCATAGCAACTCAAAGTGAAGTTAACCTGAATATGCTCCATACAACGTGGTTTCAGATTATTCCAAGTATTCGAGATCTTAGCTCATTCATATGCCAATAAGAATGGAGCATCTAGTAGTTGATCCTATGAATAATGTAGGATGTACTGGTATATCAAATCAGAGAAGAAAAGCTACTTTTGTATTACCTGATATACCACAGCCTAAACCGAAAACCTATTCTATAATGTTTTTATGTATAAAATCCCATCAATCTCGTAGGGGATTCAGAAATTCTCAAATATGCTTTAATTGCTCGTCATCAAATCCTTCCTCTATTGATCTGAAATGTACTCCAAAATGCCAAACTTGCTTGTCATCCCGACCTCCTCCATCATCCATAACTACCACCCTTTATCTCCCGGCAATAGAGTGTAAAATAGGTGGCTTCCACAATTGCACTGGGACAATGAAGGATCCCCTTGTAGCAATTGTTGTTCCCTTCTCAAGAACTTCAAAGTCTTGTACCCTTGACCTCGCCCTATGTTGCGAGCCATGAAACACCTAAAATCACATCGGTATTACACATTGGAAACACACATCACGACATTGATAATCAAGATATTCTCACAAAGTTATGGTGTTTGTACTCTGGATCCATTTCCCAATACTAATGCAAACTTTGACAATTTTCTAATCGGCTGCTATAGTTGTTGCACCACTTTACTTGTAATAAAATAGCAGATTATTCCACTATTGATTATTAGTACTACTTTCTTGCCTTGGATGTCACCAATGAACTTCATGGTTTTGGGCTCCATCGAACCGAACAGAAGTCAGCACAGAGTGTAGCATTTGTTGATCCTTACCCTTTTATTCATATTCAATTGCCAATGACTTATCTCCCCTGTCTTCTAATTGATCGTCATTTTCCCCTTCATCTTCTTCGATCAGTATATGTAGTGTTTTGGTGGGAGGAGAGATTTGTGGGGTTATATCGATTTCCATATCGAAAACATGCTCTCACAGCTTGGTGTATCAAGAACTCTACATCAGACATTTGCCGAAAGTTCCTTGGTGTGAATGAACCTTGTGAACTACTTATCGAGATATTTCCCCGAGTATGAGATTTGAGAGTTTCCACTGTAGCTGGGCCTCAAAGGGTCTATGACTGCGGAATAAAGTTCTCTTTAGATGTCACACGTATAGCACTCACAATAAAACATATCGCTCGATCCAACTTATGAATCGCTATAGATTAATCCTTGATGGTAGTATCATGCATCTGCCCCTAACAACTTTCTTTAAAGAAAGAACATGGGATGAATGTCCAAGAAGTTGGGAATTTAGGATGCCTGATTTTTAAAGGCAGTGATGTACTCCTCCAATGACCATATCTGTCTTACCAATACTAGGGATTTGTATATGTTGAGGATCGACTCGTACCTAAAACAAATCAGGAACTCTTCCTTTAATCTCTCTCTCTCAATCATTGTAATCTGTCGTAGTCGCAGTTAGTACCAGGACAATGTCATACCAGTAATGGCAATCATTGTAACTTCCATCCACTATTTCGAAATTCTATGCACCATAGAGTATTAGTGTGCCTTTCCAAGCTAAGTCCGCCATTAGAATCATCGAAACTTGGCAGCTTAATCTTTGTGCCAAGAGTAAATATGGTCATTGTTTGCCCTATAGCTGCCGGTCCTCCTGGGCAGATGAATTATCGGTCAAAAAAGGCACCGCCCCCACATTCTGTTATTGGCAGTTGCCCCTCTAGTGTTCCCTTTCGTAAACATCTCTTCCATCCTAACCATTCACACGCATTACTCCATAAGACTCGAATAACAAACCCTAACAAGGCCCATGCAAAGATGTATCCCATGCATAAATCAACCCTCATGAAAATAAACTAATAATTATCAAATAATAGAAAAGTCCAATTATATTAATAAGGAACTAAATTTTTAAAAAAAAATTAATAATTCACCACATTCCATTAACCGTAGTTAAAGACCCTCCACTACTATAGCTCTCCATCATCTTCCCTCTATCACCAAAAAGAAAATGAGAAAACTAAATGAGACTATAGAAATTTATGGATCTATGCTTAGTCATTCTATTATTTTATATTTATGACACTAGAATTATTAGAAATGCAATAATTATCATATGTCACAATATGCTATTGGTTCTATTAAATATACCAACAAATGAACTATACCATTTGACTACTCTATGAGCCAAAAAAAATTGTACGAAAAAAGATCATCAATGAAATTTAATTTACCACGAATTGATTTGACTTATTACTAGACCCTTGACCAATCTTACATGGAGTCATGGGAAATGAAATTCTATTTCACAAATAAATATTTTGGATCTTGTAATATGAATAAATATATCGACAAATGTTTTAAATTTATCAAATATTAACATTATCAATGGTATGTGAATGAGGAACAAGGTCTTCATGCAAGACTAGAATACCAGGTCCATTTTTTTATTATAATATATGTTGGAAATTAAAATGATAATATAGAAGCAACAATAATCATAATAACGGAAATAAACACAAGTAAATGAAACACAAGAAGCTCACCGATAATGACTATGTCATAGGTCATTACCAAAAAAAAACATATCAACTAGAGAATATTTTTAGACAAGTTGCAAAAGAAATATCAATAATAGGTTGAGTGTACAATCGTACAATGTGTGCTAGGCTATTTATAAGAGTACACGGCTAAAACCATGTCCAATATAACACATTTATTTCTAACAAGTGATGAGTGAAATGATTAACGGTAGTTTAATTGAATATGCTTTATTCTAGTATAAAACACCAAATTTTTTTGCACACTAGTTGTTACTATAGAGCACATTGTGACTCTTCTCTATCTGATGTTTACATAAGAAATTATGAAAATACACCATCTTATTGCTTTCTTTAATAAAACAAATACTTGGTTTCTCACTTTAGATAACAATATTAATTTTTGCAACCTTGATGCCGAATAACTCGTTGTATCATCAAATCTAATCACATACTCTGTAGTACTCATTTTTTTTCAAGATCATTTGATGTCAAGTCTGTATTGCCATATCCTTGCAAAGTAAAATCATTCCCATCAAAACATAACCCCACGTCAATCGTACGTTGCCGTGATCTAAAAATCAACTTCACTTCTTCCCAAAGTTATTTAACGAGATAGGTGAAGAATCTGCTCATAACTCTCATCGCATTTGCGATGTCTAGTCCTGTACTTTCCATTGCATACATGATACTTCCAACAACCGAAGCATATAATAATCTTTGCTTCTCAACATGCTTCTCTTGGTGTGTGGACATTCACTCACAACAACTTGAAATCTCTTTTCCTGATAGACACTAACTGGCTTAGCAACCTGCATGCTAAGTCTCTCAAGCACCTTTTTGATGTATTGTGCTTGTGACAAATAGACCTTTTCGACGACTCTACGTCTACTGATTTGTATCCTCAAGATTTTCTTAATATATTGGCTTCTTCCAATGCAAATCACTTGGATAACTGCTTCTTGATCTTGTTGAACGATGCAAAATCTGCATACAGATTATAGCTAAGGCAAATAAATTTATAATAACCCTAAGGTTGTTGAACCCACGAGAATGGTGCTACAAAAGTATTTAATGTACTGAATATAGTTTTTCAATCTTTTGTTTGGGTGCATCCAAATCTGAAGGGTTTTGGGTTTTTATGAAAATAACTTTAAAAGAGAAATTCAATTTAACAAAAACACAGATCCTATGAAAATCTTGCAATTTGATCAACATGCATGAAATAAATTATTCAAACCCAAAGAAACATATGGTGGATAATCTATTAAAGTGGAATTAATGCCTTGGTTAGGCCATTAAAGCCTAGATTACTAAACACTAATTATCTCCTCTTGGTCTCAAAAACACAGATTAGTTAATCCCAATAATGATAAATTAATCCTTCAATAGAATTCTTCTTGGATGGAAAGAAATCAAATTGCATTAAATCTCTCTTCCTATTATTATTTTTCACCTTTCGGTCCATCAGTCAATAACCAAATATTATTCCAATTTTCATCTCTCAATTGAAAATAGAATTGCAATTGAATCATAAAATTTAAACCAATTTAGGGTTGGAATAATTCCAGTTACAACATGCATCATAGATGGAGATACCCTAAAATTTCATAAAGGTTTCTAGCCTAGAATATTAAAGATAAACATTGCAACAAAAATTAATGTTTGCATGAAAATAAACTTACTAAAAAATAAAGGTATAAGAAATTAAAGTATAGTTCCAGCTAAAGAAAACTGAGAATTTAAAGAGTAATAATTCTCTTGGTGGTGGGTGTTCGGCTACAGCAAGATTGGCATAGGAGAAACTAGGATGGTTTCTCCCATGGTTGCATTGATAGCCTTGATTTCCTCCTATATAATTGTTTTGATAACCATCCCCAATGTAATTCACTTCGTCTCCCCCAGCTCCAAATGAACTGCTTGTGGTTCCAGGGTGGATATAATCTGCATCCACTGGAACAATGGCCATGCTTCAATCGGTTGTAGCTGCAGTAGTAGCTTTGACTGCTTCCAATTTCCCAATATCCTCTCAAAGCTTCTTAACCTTGGCAATAACATCGAACTCCGGCTTGGCTTCCACTACTTTGACTGGAAGTTGTCTCTCGGTAGGCCACTAGTGGCTATTCAGAGCCATTTCATCTAGTAGTCTCATGCCTTCTGCTCCACTCTTCTTCATCAGAATTCCACCAGCATATGCATCAACTAACTCCTTCATATGTGGAGTTAATCCCTCGTAAAAGCGGCAGACTTGAATTTCCAATTCAATTCCAAGTCCAAGGCATAGTTTGATCAGTTCCTTGTATCTCTTCCAGGCTTCATATGGTGACACATCGTACCTCTGGATGAAGTGTGTAATGGCAGCTTTCGTCTTTAACAGCAGGCTCGACGGGAAGTAGTTGGTGAGGAATTATGCTCGAAGTTCCTCTCATGTCCTAATCTGGCTCTTGTCTAAGCTGGCAAACCAAGACTGTGCTTTATTTCTGAGTGAGAACGAGAAGATCTCATCCTGACGACATCCTGTGGTACCCCATTCTGCTTCACCATATCACATACCTCGATGAATTGGTTGAGGTGTGCATACAGGTCTTCTATGGCCTTCCTCGCAAATTGATTTTGATGCACCATCTGGATCAGGCTAGTTCGCAGCTCAAAGTTGTTGGCATTGATGCAAACTTTGAATCCTCGCTCCTCTTGTTGTGGTGGAAATATATCCAGAATGGACATTTGCTGCACTACAACTTGCCTCTTGCTGTTCTTTACTACATTCAATTCTGCCAATTTTGCAACCCGCTCTGCATGTGCTGCTAGAGGTTGCGCTCTAAGTTGCTGCACCTCATTCACAAACTGTCTTTGCTCCTCCGGAGTCATGTTTTGCAATGGAGCTTCTTGATTATCTATCATCTTATCCTTTTGGTCCTTTCCTTTCTTCCAGTTCTTTACAGGTTGCTTCAGTTTCAGGATAAAATGACTCGAGTGTTTTACCCTTGGCTCGTGTGTTCATGCACTTGCGCTGGAAAAGGGTAAAATATTAGTCTACGTCGAAATACACGAAGGCGTGTCGATTCACACGAGTAGAAATTTTGTGTCATCACAAACTCACACACGCAAATAACAAAAAAAAAATAGATAATTAAATAAATATAAACCCAATCCAGAAGATATCAAACAAAACAATAATGAAATAAAATCTGACTATCCCGACAACGACACCAAAATATGCATACAGATTCTAGCCCGAACAAATAAGTATATAATAATCCTAAGGTTGTCGAACCCACAGGGATAGTGCTACAAACGTCTTTCATGTACCGAATATAGTTTTTCAATCTTTTGTTTGGGTGAATCCAAATTTGAAGGGTTTTTGGTTTTTATGAAAATAACTTTAAAGAAATTCAATTAAAGAAAAGCATAAATCCTAGGAAAATCTACCAATCTGATCAACATGCATGAAATTTATCATTTAAACCCAAAGAAACATATGGTGGATAAATCTATTATAGTGGAATTAGTTCCTTGATCAGACAATTAAAACCTAGATTACTAAAGAGATTATCTTCTCTTGGCCTTAAAAATACAAATTAGTCAATCCCAATAATGATTGACTAATCCTACAATGAGTTCTTGGTTGGACAGAAATTAAATTGCATTAAATCTCTCTTCCTATTATTAATTTTCACCTATTGGTTCATTAGTTAATAACTAAATCATATTCAAGTTTTCATCTCTCGATCCTTTAGTTAAAAATAGAATTTCAATCAAATCAAAAAATTTAAACCAATTTAGGGTTGGATTAATTTAAGTCACAACATGCATCACAGATGGAGACACCCTAAAACCTGATAAAGGTTTCTAGCCTAGCATATTAAAGATAAACATTGCAACAAAAATCAAAGTTTGCATTAAAATAAACTTACTGAAAAATAAAGGTACAAGAAATTAAATTATTGTTCCAACTAAAGAAAACTGAGAATCAAAAGAGTAAAAATTCGAAAATTGCTGGCCTCTCAAAATTGATCTAGACATGAGTTTATATAATTGTATGGTAAAAAGCCTTAAAGCTGCAGGAGTTGATAATACTTGGTAATTTCCTCTTCAAATCTCGCCTAAAACCTCAAAAGGCATCTTCCTTCTTTGAAAACCAACTCGGTTCGACTAACATAAGACTGTGTTGGTCGACGTGCGTTCCTCAAGTCGATCTATATTTTGGTCAAAAATCATTATGTGTTGATAGCTACATGTCGATCGACACGAAGCCGTGTCGTTCGACGCGACCTCATTTCCTGTGTCGGCCAACTCGCATCAACTTCGATCAATACAAACTATCTCCATGGCAGATTTCTTCTTCTTTTCACAACTTTCTCACTTGTTTGATGAGTTTTCCTACAAAATTTTGCACCACAAGCATAATACCCTGTAAAATACATGTTATTATTGAAATCACACAAAAATGCATAAAAGAAAAAAGAAAACAATGCTATAGGTGAGTAGAATTATGAGCTTACACTTGCTTATCTCCCTAGCCTGCAAACAACATACTATTGACATATAATGAAACAATATGATATAACTACTATCAAACTTCTTGAAGTAGTAGCAATGATTTGCATTGCATGTACTTAATCCGATTTCCAGCATACATCTATCAAACATTTTGTACGTGTGCGTCGGAGTTTACTTCAAGTATACATTCCTTTTCAACTTACACACGAGTCTTTGCCCCCCCCCCCCCCCCCGACACATATCCCTCTGATTGCTTCACATAGATCTCCAAATCGCCATAAAGGAATCGTATCCATTTGCTCCAATAATAGACTCTCCACATCAACTAAACTCAAAAATAGATGAATAGTAGTTAACATATAGCAAGGGTAAAAATATTAACATAGTCAATACCTTTTTTTTTTAAGAAAATCTTTAGTTCCAACCATGCCTTATCCCGCATGCTCCCATTATTCTCAGTTTGGATCTTTTAGATCCACAAGAAATCAAGGGTTTGTTCTTAGAGAGTTCCACTTCCTCCCTCATTTCATTGGCCAAACACAAGCCTAGCTTGTCATTCATTGCAAGTACCCACTTGAAAACATCTTGGACATATCTTGCTTTTGCATAGCACTCAGTTTCACCATAGTTAGTCACTAAAAAGTAAAAAGTTAGGCCGTGAATACCTAACTGGTGCTCATCGCTCTCTAATCAATCTTTTCAATGAAACCTGTTGTGGGGGTACTTGGCCGATCACGTCCTCAATTTGAGACCCCTTGCCCCCGCTCAAGTAACTAATGTTCAACTCCACAATCTAACTACCACAGTTTGGTGAAATTTCTCATTCTCATTCTTTACAAATATACTATTAATATTCTAACAAGTGAGTTTAAATAAATGAATGACTATTACAAAAATAAAGTTAATCCTTTTTTTAAAATAAATATTACATCTCACTAATTTATTATCTAAAATAATGCAAGTATAATTTCTTTTATAAAAAAACTAAATTCTTATTTTTGTAGGTTA
Organism: Plectranthus barbatus; assembly: GCA_026898455.1. Classification (NCBI taxonomy): domain Eukaryota; kingdom Viridiplantae; phylum Streptophyta; class Magnoliopsida; order Lamiales; family Lamiaceae; genus Plectranthus; species Plectranthus barbatus. The sequence continues at coordinate 510,119 of JAPKLW010000306.1, forward strand.
ATTGTGTTTCATCGATACTATGTTGGTGTAGAAATATTTTTCCATGTATTGCAATGCAAAAGATTTTGTAATTGTTGGATGATAGTAAAATTTATAGCAAATTCTGGAGTAATTTATATATATATACTCATTATTTAAAGAATAGTATTTTATATTAATTGATGAGTTTTCCATCTCCTTCATCATTCATGATTCGGTATCCTTGTGTTCAATGGTGAAAGGAGCTTGACTGTAAGATCCATCCGTTGAACAAGAACAAAAGTTATTATTAGTTATTTAATGATACTAAGTGAATAGACTATCACTCAGGGTATTGGATTCGAGATTCGTATTTGATTCTTTGTCAAATTTATATTAGATTGAAATAATTTAATACTTGTCTCATTATTAGAAATTATACTTGTCAAATTTATGTTAGATTTAAAGAATTGTTTCTAGTATTGGATGTTGAATGGAAACTTAAAACCCAAGGGTTTGCCTATAAATGTGATGATATTGCATTTTTTTAATTTAAAATGTATATATATGAACACAGGAAAAACATTTTTATCACTTGTGCTCCAAGTTGGGAACTATGAGTAAATATGATATATTGGTCCCAGAAATAAAGCATTTCTACTAAGTGGAGTACTAGTCAAATAAATTTATCATTATCTAATTTTTTGATGATATTTTTGTAAATATGACTGTTGCAGTGTGATCAATGAGACAATCGAAAGGTATTCGAAAAATGTCAAAGCTCCGACTACAATAACAAACACTATACAGGTTAGGACTCTCATCAGTTTCATTTACTCAATTTTTGTTTTACGTACCCTTTAATACGGGGACTTTATTTACATTTTATATAGTTTAGGGAAGAGTAATGTTAGATTGGACTGTATATATTGGGTGGATTCGGTGCTAAAATTCATTTAATTTTGTGTTAAATTTTTGTATTTTCAATCTATCATTTTAAAATGGATTATCAATTTAGACTTGAAAATCTTAAAATTCTCAACCAATGACTAGAAAGATAATAAAATTTTCAATTTAGGACCACTATACAATATCACGCATATTTGGATTGAAAATTTGAATATCTTACAAATTGTGAAATCATCTTTTAAATCTTGAATTGCATTTAATGACAGTGGAGAAATGGATAATTTATAAACAAGAGAATTTACGTTAAATTGACCCTAAATAATATTTCACCTGTCGTACCATATCTTAAATCTGATATAAAATTTCATGTGTAATTATTGATTTTGTGATCGATCTTCTCTTCTTTACTCGAGCGTTATGTGCACTGGATATGTCATATTGTTTAAATAGAAGTACTCTATTTTATGCTCAATTTGTTTTTAATCTTCATACTGACTTGTTGTTCAATGATGATAGCATTTGAAAGACATGACAACTGGCCTATACAAGGAGATTGAAGCTATTGAAGATTGTAAGAGGTTATGAATATTCAATTCGTACATCTTTCTTTATTATTTATTACCAGATTCTTCATGCATGTATGTAAAAAAACATGATCAAATTTGGCATACCAGAAAGCTGTTGGGAGAAAACTTGGATTCTTGCTCTATTAGTGAACTAGAGGACCTCGAACTACAGTTGGAACGAAGTTTAAGCAATATCAGGGCCCAAAAGGTACGAAAGCTCGAACCCATGATCTTTCGGTCGTAAGGTACTTTGACCACTACAACTCGAGCGAAGTGACATCTCTGTTTTATTTTCAGTATTATTTCAAATGAAGTTATGATGAATATTGGTTAGTTTTTGTAGTATCTACACATATGGCTATTGCATGTAAAAATAATGAACAATGTGGAAATTTAAGCCCTCTTTCACATTCACGAGCAGTGGCTAATATAGATTCTGAAGATAATGAAGCCTCTAAATTAAGTAATTCTATTTAAAAAATTAAGATAAATCCTTGCTTCTAATAAAACACTTTTAACACAGAAATTTATGATCGATCATGGAATTAACTGACCTCACACTAGTTTTGCTATGCTAATGAAGGGATGATAGTATATTAGTTTTCCAATCAGAGAGTGGATTCATATTTTTAAATGATTTCGTTAATTTCATATGTACTTTTTCGCACACACTTTGGACGAGTCGTGCCACATTTGTGATGCTGAAACAAATTTTACATGTTACGGAGTATTTTTTAAATAACTTAATTAATAATTTAGGTATTGATGTGATATTCTTGAAATTTTGGAACATTTTGAGAATTGAGCTCTAAGTTCTGCTTAAATAACTTTATTTTGCTCAAAATATAATGATGAGAAATGAATTAGATTTTAGAATTATATATTTGATAAATATGATATGTTTTATATGAAAATATACATTAGGAATGTGTAAAACAAATGTCTTCTCATTAGTTTGCCCAGTAAAGAATTTTATGATCTTTTTAGTTCATATATTATTATCACTTCTTTTTTAAATAGTATGAGACGTGTTTGTTGTATGTCGAATTATTGAATACAAACAAAATGCTTTAACTATTTTTTTTTAGTAAATATGCTCTTTATCTATGTTATTGAATCTATGATCTTTTTAGTAAATATGCTCTTAATCTTTTTTTTTTTTTAAAATATTAAGTATTAATTTAAATCCACTCATGATATCCCTCATTGTATGTCGTAATTTATTGGATATAAATAAAATACTTTAATTACTTGCCACCCGAGTTGGAAATATGTCACTAGTACCATTTTGTGTTTCACTATTTTTTTATTGAATAATTTTTATTAATTTCGAAATTTTGGGCTTTAATTGAATTTGCAATTGCTAAATAGGACTGACTGCAGGCTCTATCTGATTAGGATAAATATTCTTTTAGAAATTAATCACAGAACAATTCATCCTCATAATTATATATTTACTAGATATATTAATAACATCATAATTGAAAATAATCAACCTTTTATGATTGAAGTAAAACTGATGTAAAATATGAATAAAAAAGCAAAACTGATCACGTAGTGAACAAGCATAATGTGTAAATGAGAATTCTGAATATTATTTCTCAACTAAGTTCTCAATATAATATTAACATGTTTTCTCTCTCTTTCACAGAATATAGTGTTAACAAACCATATTGATCTGCTGAAGGGACAGGTATGTATGTCTTATAAAGTAAATTGTATAAATTATTTTGGTATTAATATTCATTGCTTGATATGAGGAGTTGTTTACTCAAATAATATTTAAAATATGATAAATTGTAATAGAATTGATGGTCTTTGGGAGTAGTTGACTCCATCTCCATTGTATATATAGTTTAGCATATTCATAAATCAAGTATTCTATAAATATATCACTTTTATATCATAGGAGTTATTAGGGATAAATATGAGTTATAACGTTTTGCGAGCTATTTGACATCTAGCCCAGCTCGAGTTATTTGAGTAATTGTCGAGGTTGAGCTTTATTATTCTTGGCTTCTTAATGAGCTTGACATCGAGTCGAACTTAATCTAGAAAATTTGATCTCGATCCAATTAAACTCCAACCTTAAGGTTTTTTTGCTTGGTCGTATTTGACTCAATTCGACTCATGATTACTTCTAAGAACTATCAGCTATACTACTTAAGAATTTTTCGTATTTATATATATTTCACGTTTCATTTAGTGAATGGATCGAGTTGGCTAATTGGTGTTGCATATTTGGTGGTGCAGGAAAACAACCTAATTAAAGAAAATATGGAGTTAAGGAAAAAGGTATGGCCCAAACATTAAGTTCCTGCAATTTATTTCCCACATTTTTATTGCAAATGGATGAACTATATATATAGTGCTGTATTTATTTGTAAACTCATTTTCATGAACTAAGAACTCTAATATAATGTATGCAATGCTTGATTATAATACATGTGATGTTTCGTCATTATACATGTGATATAATGGACCAAAATGAATGAATCTACAACATTAATCTAAAAAAAATCGCGGTTGGGATTAAAAGTTTTTCTAAAATCTTAAGTTTAATTAATTGTTTATAAATTATTCTTTAAATATCTCTTATTCAATTGTATATGTATTATGCTTCGAGAGATTTAATTATACCCAATTAGTGTTTATACTTAATATTATTATTGAAATATAATATTTAGTTGATAATTGCTTATTTCGCAATAAGGATTGAACTATGATTTATATTTTTTCCTGATAATTTCATATGCAGTGCGCAGGGCTGCAGTTGCAGATGGCTGCTTCTGCGACAAATAAAGCTGCTGTGGATGTGGAGACAGAACTGTTTATAGGACTCACCAAAACATAAAACGACCCACAAAGGATTATTCAATAAATTTGGATGTCTGTATCCTATGCTAAGCCAATGTGCAGCTTTTTTTTTTTTTTTTTTTTTGATACTTTTTCAATAATGCGTTGTATGTAAAGTAGGAGTGCTTGCAATGATCTTAGTTCTTAATATAAAACAAATAATATAGTGATAAAAATAAATTATTATCTTATAAGACTGATATCCGAAATAATATTGTTCAAACAGAACAACATTAAGAGAATAATTATTTAATTAGACAAAAGATTAATAAAAGTAAAAGTAAGAACGTGAATTTGCAAACAGAGAAAACATTGATTCTAAGTATTAACTCCTATATTGGGTAACATGCAAAGAAATTAATCAAATAATTAATTTAATCGTACAAAGGTGAGACATCACATAAATATTGAAATTTTATTGATCGAGCAAAGAGAAATTAGATCACTAATTGTTCTCATGAATCGTTAAACCAACTCCCTTATGACATCAATTCCATCCATACCATTAGTTCATTTCTTAAACTTCTTAATCATATCATAATTGCTATTTTCGTTGGACCTCAATGAGAGCTATAGCGCGTGCGGAAGCAATAAAGAAAGATAAGTAAAATTGGATGGGTTCAGATTCAGTTCTCATATTGATGCTGTTGGGGGAACCGCCAACTCAATATTAGTATGATATTGTCCGCTTTGGGCCAAATCCCTCACGATTTTGCATTTGGGCATCACTATCCCAAAAGGCCTCATACTAATGGAGTTGGGTGGACTCTTATATACAAGAAATCTCATTCTTGTTTCTCCGATGTGGGACATGGGTTTGCCACACCCAACAATCCTCCCATCAAATTAAACCCAAGGATCACAATCCCGTGTCCTTCCTCTCGATCACAATTCATCTTGCACCGCCATCAACTAATGGGACCCGCCGCCTGACCACTACTGTCTGGAAGCTTTCGACACAAGGCACCCATTGTATCGAGGTTTATTGAGGGCTTCCTCCCCTCGAGCCTTGATCCATCTCAACTCATCTTGCACCGCTGTAAACCAATGGGACCCGCTGCCTGACCACCACCGTCAGGAAGCTTTCGACACAAGGCACCCGGAGACGATCCCCGCTCGAATTGAGGGCCTCCCACATTCACTCCAGAGTCCACCACCACCCCGGTCCCCCGAACCCTGCTCGAACCAGGGTACCACGTGTTCGTTCCACGTTCACCGCACCAATTTACTGGGGGAACCACCAACTCAACATTAGTATGATATTGTCCGCTTTGGGCCAAAGCCCTCACGGTTTTGCATTTGGGCATCACCATCCCAAAAGGCCTCATACTAATGGAGTTGTGTGGACTCTTATATACAAGGAATCTCATCCTTGTTTCTCCGATTTGGGACATGAGTTTGCCACACCCAATAGATGCTTGATGAGTCAATTGACAGTTATGAAAACTTAACTCGAGTAAGTATTAGTCTTAGTTATACTAAAATTGTTGGGAGTTGTTTCTAAAACAGTTAAGTGCATAGGAAATTGATGGTCTCAAACAAGAGTATGTAATAAGCAACGGAAGATTTAATAAGTTTGCACTCTCTAAGCTGGTTTGTTTTGGCATTAGCTAAGGTTAAGAAAACTGGTTCATCAGCGAGAAAATATTACTTTGTCAAGTTCAAGCAAAACTCCAACATTTGAGGTGTTGGGTTTTAAATCTAAGTACAGAAATATTACTTGGTCAATTTCAAGTAATACTCCTTGGACGAACAAGCTTTAAGGATCACAGACTTTAAGATCTCATTTCTTAAAGTCCAGACTTGTAAATAATATGCTTGTCTTGACTCACTTGTCTCTAATACTTGGTTTGGGAATGGTCCTTGCCTCTGACACCTTGTTGGTGGACACCAGCTGGTGATGACGTGTTATCCAACTAGGTACCTTCAAAGGTAAAGGCCCTTTGCTGGTGAAGATATATCACCCAAAAAACTCCAACTTGCTTCCGAGCTAGTTGTCAATTTCTTTAGGTTCAAGCTGGTAGTCAGTTTCTCCCAAACTGCTCCGCAATTATCTCTTTACAATTAGATAATTCCTAATACAGGACATTACAAGTTTGAACTAATCTAAGTTAGAGACTAATTTACAGGCGGTTTTTTTGACACATCAAAACATAAAATAAAGAAGGAATCACCAACAATAGGAGAATTTTGATCCCTAATGGGCTTGACCTTTTCATAGGTCAGATCAGGGACCAGTATGCAAATAACAAAGAAGACCTATCAATTAAGTAATATAATTAATTAATTAATATTGATTCATGCTACCAGAGAATGAACATTATCCTACCTCTTTGTTACCATACTATGAGAAACGAGTTGCATAGGTTCAGTATATCCCCATATTTAAGATTACAAACATTCCTTAATTATTTAAGCTATAACAAACCAATATATTAATTAACATTTTTATTCCTGAGTCAATGCTCTTAACCATTTCATTTATGTTTGGACTTAATAAGCCTGCAGGACTTTGGCATAAGAACCTTCTGAGCTGCGCAGGGAATGCCACTATCCTTTATTGGATATGCTTACCTAGTTCTAATCACAGACAGTCTTACACAAACTGCTGCCACCCAAGATACAGATATATGAGTGCTACAAAGACTTTACACCATAGTATCTTAAAGTGATAAAAAATTTGTATATACCTCCGTACCTTCATTAGGCTTAGGATTCCATCTAGCCACTAAGATAAATATTCCTTTAATCAGATTTATGAATCGATCTTTACTTCGGTCCTATCATTGTGTACCGAAAGCACCAGCATACCTAGCAACTAAAAAAGCTGCTCATTATTGCGTATGTTGCGGCTTATACCGACAATCTATCTTGGGACTGTTTCAGTTGTGATAACGATTTATATCTCGCTTGCTAGGCCAAGCGATCCATATAATCTTCTGTAATCTACTACACTATATGATCTCCCTATCGGCGTATGCTGCAACATAGTCGGAAAGAAGTGATTTGTCTTGATTACTTGGTATGCTGGTATGTGCAGTTGCATATTGATAGAACCATAGTGAGATATGTTCTTCTGTTTGACTTAAGAAGAAACAAGATCTTGTTACTTGGTTGAGCCTGAATCCTAACGAAGGTTCAAAGTATGCACGGGTTATATGTCACATTGACTTGCCATGGTGGAAGGTTTGTTTAACGTACTCGTATATCCGCATCTTGGGTGACAACAGTTTTTGTAGAACGTTCTGATGATTGGAGTTAGATTATCATATATGAGTAGGACATTCCCTGATGAGCTTAATAAGGTTCGTCGTGCTGAACTTCTTCAGACTGATTAAGTTCAAGCACAAATGATAATATTTGAGTGGTACTACTCAGGATAATAAGATGTTAATTAATTCAGTGAAGCTTGTCAAAAGCTCTAATTAATTAATAAATGCCCAGTAACCTTAAATATAGAGATTCACCGAGTCGGTGCAACCCGTTGTCATAACATGGTTATAAAGGGGTAGGTCAGTATTAATTATCTGGTGGGATGAATTAATATTAATTAATTAATTATGTCCTGGTTTGTGGACATGAGAATTAATTAATTCATATTCTCACTTTATTATTTACATCAGGTCTCAGGTCTAGCCCAATAAACTACTTAAGGGAACTTATTTGTATTTTAACCCTAATATTATAAATAGTCGATTCTCTCCTCAGAATTAATAAGTTAGGTCACAACAACTGAAACCCTAGAGGAGAGAGACAAGGGGCGACACCAACTGCTACTTGAAGGAGAAGAAATTGACTTTATCTTGTGCAATGCAATCATGTGGAATCCTCGCCAATTCTCGGAGAAGGTTCGATATCCAAATAATTTCCTCAGTCGTATTTGCAATAGCCCTATATTCAGACTCACAACTTGATCTAGAAACTGTTGGTTGTTTCTTGGTGCTCCAGGAAATTAAGTTTCGGCCTAAGAAAATGGAATAACCATATGTAGAGCAACGTGTATCTGGACAGCATGCCCAATCAGCATCAGAATATCCAACCAAAGAGGATGATCACGGAGTGAAGTTCAAACCATAGCGTACGGTGCCCTTTACATAGCGAAGCATACGCTTCAAAGCCTGAAAGTGTTCGACAGTTGGGGACTGTTGGAATTGACTTATAGTGTTAACTGAGTAGGCGAGGTCCGAACGGGTGATCGTGAGGTACTGAAGAGCGCCTAATAAAGACCGATACAAGATGGGATCTTCGAGCAGGGCACCATCCTTCTCAAATGTGACGCCCGGGGCCAACGGTGTGGATACGGGTTTGGTGTCTGTCATGTTCGCACGTTTCAGAATATTAAGAGCATATTTAGACCGTGTAAGATAGAGACCCTTGTAGGGTTTTCCCGTGAACCGAATCACAAAAACCAATTGAATCGGACCGATTTATGGATATTGTGCACAATCAGAATTCGCAATAAAACCTAGCATACTCCTATGAATTTAATTCTCAGTATTGTGGATTGAGGAATTACCCTTATTCCGTAGAGTTTGATCCGATCTTTTGCGTTTGAATATCCAATTTCCAATTCAACCACGCGATTCGATTTGATCTGCGGAAACATAAATTAGAGATCTAATTTCTTAGAAAAAAATCGAAAACAAAAGAAAGGAAGAAATCTGTTCTCCAGATTAGATCTTCAGTGTTGTGTCCCAATGCTGTTCAGATCTGCTATTGGTGAGGATTCCACAGATCTGTAGTTGTGCAAGGCCAGAATCGAAATTCTCCTCCTTCTGCACTAGCCGTCGCCCACTCTCTCTCTCTCTGCCTAAGGTTTCAACTGTTTTGAATGTTATGAAGGTGGCTAGGGTTTTGAGAGAGAATGATGTCTATTTATAGACTTAGGGTTTTATCCCTAATGGGCTATTAGGCTCAATTCAGCATATATAATTGGGCCAGTCCTGGGACCTAATGCAAATAATAAAGTGGGCCTATAATTAAATAAATACCATGTCCCTAACCCAGGACACAATTAATTAATTAATATTAATTCTTTTTCACCACAGAATTAATACTGACCTACCCTTTTATTACCATGTTATGAGAACGGGCTGCATTAATTGAGAATCCCCATATTTAAGGTTACCGGACATTCATTAATTAATTGGAGCTTCTGACAAGCTCTAACTACAATTAATTAATATATTATTATTCCTGAGTAGTACCTCTCAATCCTTATCACTCGTGCCTGAACTTAATCAGCCTGCATGACTTTGGCATGATGAATGTCATTGAGCTCCTCAGGGAATGTCCCCATCCTAGTACTCGGATATGGTTACCTAAACCCAGTCTCAGTCGGTACTACACGAACTGCTGTTACCCAAGATGCGGATATACGAGCACGTTACTTAGGCTCTCCACCATGGCAAGTCAAAGCAACAGTCAACCCGTGCAAACCCCTGAACCTTCGTTAGGGTTTGGACTCAATCAATATAACGAGATCTTGTATTCGCTGATGTCAGACAGACGAACACATCTCACTGCGGTCCATCAATACGCCACCCCTGCGTACCAGCATGTCAAGTAAACAAGACAGACTACTTATTCCGACAATGCCGCAGCCATCCGGATAGACGTATTCTCATACGCTGTCTCGACTGTGATCAGGTTTACGTCTCACTAGGTCAAGTGATCATACTGTCTTCTGCGATCTACAACACACCGTATGATCATCCCTATCGGTGAGACAAGAGGATATCATTGTTACATACATGTAAGATTGTTAACAGAATGGAGAAATAAACCGTTGTATACTCATTATAATAAATGCTTTCAGTATACAAAACCCATCAACCCGATCGAGTGTGATGCGCCTCGAGACCGAAAAAATAGCCGAGCTTTCCAAAATATTTGGTGCTAAATTCATTGTCGAGGCGTGTCATGAGGGCCGAAATCCTGGAAGAGTTGTTACCTGTAATGATAATATCGTCAACATAAACCAGAAGGTAGATGATGTCTGAATCTTTGTGAAATATGAATAGGGAAATATCAGAGGTGCTGCAGAGAAAACTAATAGAGAGAAGGAAGCTTTGGAAATGCTGGTACCACACTAAAGGAGCTTGCCGAAGACCATAAATTGCCTTTTGCAGGCGACAAACATGAGTGGGATGGCGAGAATCCATGAAACCAGGAGGCTGCTCCATGAATACCGGCGCATCCAAAATACCATTTAAGAAGGCATTCTTGACGTCAAGTTGATGAAGAGTCCAAGAATGCATAACGACAATGGCGATGATAATCCGGACCGTGGATGCTTTCACAACTGGACCAAAAGTGTGAGTGAAGTCATACCCAGGGACTTGGCTAAAACCCTTGAGCCACAAGGCGTGCCTTGTAGCGATCGACGGAGCCGTAAGCCCGGAGCTTGGTGCGATAGACCCACTTGGAGCTGACGATGTTGGTGTTCGGCGGTCGGGGAACCAACGTCCAAGTGCGGTTTTCGTGAAGAGCTTTTAATTCCTCGATCATAGCATCCATTCATTGAGGAACTTTTAGAGCTGACTTAATTCCACGAGGCTCCGGTAAAGCTGTAGAAGCAGTGTAAACAGAAACCAAATTCAAATCAATCGGATACTGGGGTTTGAAGATACCTGCTTTAGCGCGCGTCTGCAAGGGATGATGGTTTTCTGGGACGATAGGATTAGGAGGGTTGTCGATAGATGGTGAAGGGGGACGTTCAGGAATTTGAGTCGGAAGGGGCTGGTCGATGGGGTTTTATGCGGCTATTTGAGGCGTGGGTGCAGCATGTCTATCATCTTCGGGGGGACAAAGCGTACACGACAATGGAGAAAAAGAGGAGGACGAGGGAAGTGAAGGTGAGGAGGGCGAGCAAACCCTAGGGTCATCGTCAAAATAGGCCGTGAGCTCAAGTCTAGATAGGGGAGTTGATTGTGCGGTATGGGAGAAGGGAAAACAGGACTCGTCAAAGGTGGCGTGTCGGGTTATATATACACGGGAAGTAGTGGGGTCTAAGCACCGGAAACCCTTGTGATTTGGACTATAACCTATGAAGACACAGGGAAGGCTATGAGGTTGTTGCTTGTGTTTTGTAGAGTCACGGAGGTAGGGGTAGACACGGCAGCCGAAGGTGTGGAAGGAGGTAAAGGAGGGCAACTTTTTGTATAGTAGGTCGAAAGGGGAATGATCTAAGAGCATAGGAGACGGTAGACGGTTTATTATGTGTACTTCCGTGCTAAAAGCTTCAACCCATAGAGATAGAGGAGTGGATGAGTGAAATAGGAGAGAAAGTCCCATCTCAGTTATATGCCTATGTTTGCGTTCGGCTCTACCATTTTGGGAGGGAGTGTATGGACATGACATAAGGTGATGTATACCAGATTTGCGTAAGTGAGACTGAAACCTAAGATTAGTAAACTCAGTGTCGTTATCAGACTGAAATTTCTTGATTTTACATGAGAGCTGATTTTCAACAAAAAGCATGAAAGTTTAGAAAGACATCATAAAAATTTAATTTGGCATGTAAAGGATAGTACCAAGAGAAACAGGAATAATCATCAATGAAAATAGCATAATAGCGAAAACCAGAATTTGATGTAATCGGGGAAGGACCCCAAAGATCACAATGCACAAGTTCTAGTATGTGCAACGCACGACTCTCAGAAATATTGAAAGGAAGATGTTTGTTTTTAGCTAGCTGACAAGAATTGCATAAGTTATTTTCTGAAGCAGTAGAAGGAAAAGAAACTAAACTGAGCTTGCGAAGAGACTTCAGAGTTTTGCAAGCAGGATGACCGAGCCTATTGTGCCATAGCTCAAGAGAGGCGGAAGGGGGAAGTGTATGAGCGGTCGTCGTGAGGGCGAGACCCGGAGACTGGAGAACATACAACCCATGCCTACGCTCGCCTGTAGCGAGGATCTTGCCGATAGTCCGCGCTCGAATGTGAAACTGCGCATCAGTAAACAAAACATCAACTAGATAATCATGAGTAAGTTTACTAACTGATAATAAATTTTTGGTGATGGCAGGAACAACAAGGACATGATTTAAATTTAAAGAATCTGAAAGAGGCAAGAAACCCGTATGAGTGATTTTGAGACAATCACCGTTACCAACAGTGATGTGATCCGAGATGGAGTAAGAAGTCACGTGGTCAAGCGTAGAGGCATCGCCGGAGATATGAGCCGAGGCACCTGTGTCAAAATACCAATCAGATGTACAAGGTGTCGAGACTGAGCACAGAGCAGAGAAAGCTTCGGCCAACTAAGTAGTGGGAGATGGCCGAGATGTGCGTGTAAAAGAATGATCAAATTGCTTCGGACAATCAAAGGGATCATGATCGAGTTGACGGCAAAAATAACACCAGGACTGCTTCTTCTTTTTGGAACCATTGTTCGATCGGCCACGACCGCGAGAACGGTTCTTCCCACTAGGATTGCGAGGCGTTGAAGCAGCATGGAAAGTAGCCGGCTGGGAGGCAGGTGTCAAGTCGGAGCCACGGATGAAGAGTTCATGGCTTAGGGCTCGCGCGAGGAGAGTATCAAACTCCGGCAGTGGTTCCTGCGCTATCTGTGAGGCTGTGAACGTTGAGAAGGATGAAGACAAGCCACGAAAGAACCAGTGTGACTTATCGGATGGGTCGATTGATCGACCAATGGCCGAGAGTTGATCGCAAATGCTTTTGAAGCGGCGGCCGTATTTAGCAATGGAAAGGTCGGCCTGTTTCATGGATAAAAGGTCCTCCTTCAAATTGAGTTCTCGAGCCTTAGAACTATGGCTGTAAGAACGAGAGAGAGCGTTCCAAACGTCGCGGGATGTGGCACAACCAATGATAACAACCATTGATTCCTCAGTTAGAGTAGAAACCAAAAATAACTTGATGAGTTGATCTCGGGAATACCATTTGGAGTATTCTGGATTAATGGAGGGGGCGCCGGACAAAGATGCGATGGTGCGGACGGGCGCGGAAACGGTGCCATCAACATATGGAAGAAAATTTTGCGTGATTAGCAAAGGTTCAATCTAAGCATGCCAAAGGAGATAATTCACCGAGGTAAGTTTGATATTCACCATGTGAATGATCGTGGACAACAGTAAGGTCGGTAGCTCGGAAAGGTCAACGGGTGCAGCCATGAGGAGGGGCGCCGATCGAGAATAAAGGTGGAGGAAAAACTAGGGTTTATGCCAAGGTTTGACTGATACCATGTAGGGAAATAATAAATTTTATTTCACTCAAGAAAAATATGATGTACAGTAGGGTTTATATAATACTCCTAAAAAGCAAATCTATCTAGGAAATATAAGATATACATAATCTTGTTGAACAAGAATATACAAGATATATATCTAAATCAAAAATATATCTTAAGAACAAATATAAAATAATTAATTTTATAAAAATAATTTTTCATAATTTAAGAGTAACAATAATGATAATTCTTTTTAGTAATGAGAAAATTTTGAATTTAAGCATGCATATGATATTAATTTTAGAAGGCAAAAACTTGCGTTAGGCACGCCTAAACGGTTTAGGCGGGTTTTATTCATACCCAAATGAGTTCACCCATCCCAAATAGGATTTATTAATCCTCAATTAGGGTATATTAGATAGGTTTGGCTTGGGTTAATGGATAAAACCCGCATAACCCGTTTAGGCGTGCCTAACCTGAGACATTCCCATTTTAGAATAAATAACTTCTTGTTTAAAAATAGTAATTAAAATTTTAAACATGTTCTAAATTTAAAAGTTCGTTTAGGCTCGATCAAATTCGTGAACTTCAAATTATTCGAAAAAAAAAGCTTGAAACATGACTTTGTACTAAACGATTCAAACTTGAACACGACACTATTTGGTTCGATTACATCCCAACGCACAAGTAATGTCGCTTTTTTTTTTGTATTTGTGGATTTTTATTGTAAAATTATTTATATGGTTTACGCTTGGATCATTTTACGGTTAACACATGATTGATGATCAATGCACTTGATTCTGCGATTTTTGATTTATAAAATTTGCAGTTCATGATGTCACAGTAGATATTCGTTGATCTATTATTTATGAATTTTATTTATTTAATTAAATTAAATAAACAATAACTGACAACATAAAAGGAGCATCGTTGCAGTGGGAGGTTGCCTTAACAGGCTCAACAGTACTTGTTCGTGAGAAATAGTCTTCAGAATTATTCTCGGTTCACAAACAATGTTGTACTAATCCCTTAATGCACAACGAAGCTGTTAAGACAAACGATGCAGTTTAATGACGGCAAGTTATGGATTCAGAATTGAATCGGTAAAAAGTTATGGTTGTATATCAGGATCAGTGTTACTAAATAGCTTTCAGCTATAGACGTCTGATTAATATACAAGTAAAGAAATGTTCGAATGGTAACCTAGTATGTTTCAAAATTCTAAGTTTGTGAGCAAGGTATGTTTCATAACAAGACCTACTCACTGGTTGCAACTACTAAACCCATTCGAATTCTTCTGTCCATAACAGCACATATGAACCTAAGTATGTGGAAGATAGATGACGTCATCCGTGTTTTCACAAACGGGTACCTTAATAAAAGGTGATGACGTCTATATGCAACAACCAAATAAGTTCATGTGTAGTAAGATGAGCAGCATCTTCTCTAGAAGCCAAGGAAGTTCAAGTATGAACTTAAGGGAACTTCAAAGTCATGAAATAGACGTTTTGATATTTCATATCGAGAACGAGAGTTTCATGTACCAGTTATGTGTTAGCGAAAGCGTGGTTTTCCTTGTACATTATGTAGATGGTGTTTTCATATTCAGAAACGGTGTGGAGATATTGTCAGACATAAAGAGATGGTTATCCGAACAGTTTCAGAAGTAGGGCATATAAAATACTGGAATGTACTTTGGATTAAAGTCTTGTGTTATCACAAGAAAAGATGTTCATGTATCATAAGTCGCTTAAATTGATTCTGTGGTGACTCGTTTCATGCCAAGAAAGGATTGCTGTCTTTCTATATGGCGATGAACGAAGTCAGATATTTGTAATGCTGTAGGCATGGTAAACAAATATCAATTTAACTATGGACAGGCACATTGGTTTATAAATGTGCTCTGTGGGTTAAATGACATCGGATATCCAGGAGGATCATAAGGAAGGAAATCGACCTCTAACCATATGTTGGCCTTGGAGGAGGAGTTATAGGAATCTAACACAGAAGTGTGTTGTAAATCCCGGTATGAAGGCTGAGTGTGTAACAGCTTCATTAGCTCCGCAAGAAGCAGTATAACTCTGTTATTGTCCTCTAGAGGTGTGTGTTCCTAGTTTGTCTAATAGAATCATAAGGTACTGTGATCATGCTGGTGCAATGACAGACTCAAGGGAACCCAAGACTCACAAGGTGGTGAAACACATAGAATATGTAGTACCACATCATACGAGAAATCGTGATAAGAGGCGATATGTATAAAGTGGGAGTGATTGACATGAAGGTCTAGCAAATTTATTTACATGGTGCCTACTTCTGAAGACTAAATAGGGTCACGCTCATAATCTGGATCTGAAGGTAGAATCGATCGCAAGATGATAATCCTGTAAATAAGCTAGGTCTGGTATAGACACACTTAATACTCTGATAAAGCAATGGTATTATGCTTTGAGTATAAGTGAGAGATTGTTGGGATTGTATACTAAAAGCATTTATGATTAAGTGTGTTTGTTTGATACACTGGCCTTCATAAATGTATTACATCTACGTAGTCGCTATCTGATATAACAAACATATGATACGAACTATAATATCCTATTATCTCGTATAGGGATGATCATATGGTGTGTAGGAGATCACTGAGGATCATATGAATCGTTTGACCTAGTGAGATATAAACAGTATCATGGCTGAGACAGTCCCTGGATAGGTTGTTGGTTTAGGCTGCGACTTATCAGTTTATAAGTGAGCTTATCCTAGCTACTTGATGTGTCGGTACATTTTTATGTATTGATGGGATCAATAGTGAGATGTGCCATTTTAATTGACATGTGAATGAGCCAGATCTCTAGATACTTGTTATGATCTTAAATCTAATGAAAGGCTAAGGGACATACATAAGTTGACCACACTTTGACTTGCTAGGGTGGCGAGTCTTTCATGTACTCTTATACCTGCATCTTGGGTGTGGCGGTTTGTGTGTGGCTTACTTAGACCGGACATGTAGGTAATCATATCCGCTTTAGGATGGGGACATTCCCTGAGGAGCTCACAAGGTTCATTATGTTAAACCCTGCAGGTTGAATTATTTAATTCAGGAATAAGTGAAAAAGAGTGAGTGGTACTACTCAAGAAATAAGAGATTAATTAATTATGGCTAATTGTCATAAGCCAAATTAATTAATGAATGTCTGGAACCCTAAATATGTGTATCATTCAAGTTTAATGCAACCCGTTCCAAATTACGTGGTAATAAAGGGGTGAGTCAGCATTGTTACCATGGTGAAGGTTAAAATAATGATTTATTAATTAATTATGTTTTGGGTTGGACATGGAATTAATTAATAAAGAGGGTCCACTTTATTATTTGCATTTGGTCCCTGGTCTGGCCCACAATCTGCTCAGAGCCCATTAGGGTTAGGGTTTTGTAAACCCTAGCAATATAAAAGCCCCCGCTCTATCAGATCTACACACACAATACATACATTATGTGAGAAGGGAGTGAGGGGCGACGACTATCAGTGAGGAGGAAGTGATCGATTCCTCCGGATCTCTGATTCAACTCGGTAGCGTATCCTCACCAGATTTTCGAGGAGCAAGGGAACATATCAGAAGATCAGATCTGTTGGAACAAGATAGCTTGGATCGATCCCGCATCCAGATCTACTTCTCCATTGTCTCCATCATCGATCTAGATTTGTAGATCAGTTGCTGGAGTTCAGGTATTCCGTAGATCCATCCATTTGCAATTAAATATTAGGAGCATGCATAAGGTTTATTCAATCTGATTTGTTTTGATATCCTAAGAACGATCCTTGGCAAGTTAATTAAAGTGACAACTCACGTTGTCTATTGTAGACTCAAATCCTACAATCGAAGCACAAGAGGCATTCCTCCTCGACGCTATTCTCCTGAACGGCATAATCATAACTCTAGGTATCCCCTTGGCTTGGTAACCAAACTAAAATTATCTAAGAGTGCCATTGCCTAAGAGAAGGCACTTTATACAGAACAGATTCTACCCTCTGAAGTAGAAGCCCTGCAAATCCCTCATTGGAAGGAAGTGATGCATAAAGAGCTTGATGCCCTGGCTCGAACCAATACCATTGAGAAATGCCAACTTCCTGAGGGGAAGATTCCCATCGGGCAAATCGGTATTCACAATCAAACGGAAGACGGATGGTTCAATCGAAAGATACAAGGCTCGATTAGTGGCTAAAGGCTACACTCAAACCTACGGAATTGACTATGCTGAGACATTCTCTCCAGTTGCAAAAATAAACACCGTCAGAACTCTTTTATCCATAGCTGCTTCAAAAGATTGGGTACTCCACCAATTTGATGTTACTAATGCCTTCCTTCACGACGATCTGAAGGAGGAAGTTTATATGCTCCCACCATTGGGATCTGATCATGAATTTGGGAGAAATGAAGTTTGTAGGCTTTAAAGGAACTTGTACAGTCTAAAACAGTCTCCGAGAGCTTGGTTTGGGAGATTTACATCGGTTATGAAGAAGGTTGGTTATCAGCAAAGCAACTAAGACCATACCTTGTTTATCAAGCAAAGAGGAGAACATCTGACATGCTTGATCATCTATGTAGATGATATGATTTTGATTGGAGATGATCCAAAAGAGATTGCTAATCTAAGAGAGAACCTATTCCAAGAGTTTGAAATGAAAGATTTGGGGAAGTTGAAATATTTTTTGGGCATTGAAGTACTCAGATCGCGGCGGGGTGTTTCATTAATCAGAAGAAATATACCCTCGATCTCATCACTGAAACTGGGCTTCTAGAATGTAAACCTGTGGCAACCCCAATAGATGTTAATCATGGACTGCGGATCACAGGAGCTGACCTTGTTGACCGTGGTCAATACCAACGTCTCGTTGGCCGGTTAATCTCTCTTTCCCAAACTCGTCCAGATATTACTTATGATGTTAGTGTGGTAAGTCGGTTTAGGCATCATCCACAAGTAGATCACCTTGAGGCAGCATTGTGGATAGTAAAATACTTGAAAGGAACCTTTGATTATGGGGTTCTCTTCAAGAAATTAGACCATCAGGAGATTCATGCATATACTGATGCAGATTGGGCTGGAATCGAAAGTCTACAGCGGGATATTTTGCTTTTGTTGGAGGGAACTTGGTATCATGGAGGAGTAAGAAGCAGAAGGTGGTTGCACTGTCAAGTGCAGAAGCAGAATTTCGTGGTATTAAAAGTGGTCTAACGGAAATACTCTGGATAAGGAAGCTGATGATGGAGCTTGGATTATATTCCGAAAAAACTTGTCGACTCCTATGTGACAATAAAGCAGCGATAAGTATCTCAGAGAATCCAGTGCAACATGATACAACGAAGCACGTGGAAGTCGATAGACACTTCATTAAAGAAAAGATTGAAGGAGGCATTGTTGCTCTTCCTTTTGTCTCCTCTAAAAACCAACTGGCTGACATACTCACAAAAGCAGTGGACTCAAAAACCTTTTCAAATGTTCTTAGCAATTTGAGCATTGGAAATCCCGATACTCAACTTGAGGGGGAGTGTTGGAAAGAATCAATCAAAGATGAAGGAGATCAGAGAAGATTAAGGAAAGATTTCAGCTCAAAATAAACTAGATCAATTTGTATACTTTCCTTGTGTATTTCTCATCATTTCTCTTTAAAAAGATAATCATGTAACACATTAGAAAATATGAAATGAAATTCTCTCGATCTCTCTTCTACAACGTCTATACCTCCATTTAACAACCAATACATGTAATCTTAGATTATATTTATCAGCAACCATCCAACCACTCAACCACTAATATTTGATTAATTTCTCTCACTTCCACATCATCAATGATCACTTCAACCCCATCCAATCACACCATTATATATAATTATTTTATTTGATTTAAATTTTAAAATGAAAATATTTACTTGTATTTAAATTAAGAAAAAAATTAAATTATAAAACGATTAGATAGTGAACAATTGATTAATATAAAATTTATATTATCGAGAGTAATGCAAATATAACATACTGTATATATATCAATTAAATAAGATATATATCAGTTAAAAAATGAAAATGTATATATCAAAATTAATCTCAATTTGTAGATAATTAAATATTATGAATTTTGGTATATTTTTTATTTATTTTAATTTATTATTTAAAAGGATATATATACTTTAACATTGTATTTATATTAAATGAATTGACCGATAAAAGGAATTGGTTGCTGATAAATTTAGTTTTAAAAGTTTTCGGGAGGGGTAAACGACTGCACTTTTAAGGACGGCGGACTTACATTGTTACACGTTGAATATGGTGATCTTGCCGATCGTGGTCTCTTGGCTATTGTCGAATGTTTGCAATTAGAGAAGAGAACGCAGTCATAATTTTGAGAAGATTCTCATGGAAAATGATCAAGTCACTGCTTGCTGCTCGTACTAAACGAGCTAATCAAGTCCACCGCTACTGGATTGCTCTCTCATCTATGATGTTGTGGCAATTGATTTAACTTACTGCCATCAGGCCGAATCGATAGCAACTCATGACAATAAAAGTAAAAGCATAATTGAAAGCAAAACATGAATTTAATGAGCATTAAATATAATAATAGAGAAAGATAATAATCTAGATTGATACTTGTCAATTCTTGAATTTTATTCTTCCACACATTCAAAGCGAAAAAACAAAATACAACTATGAAAGCATATAACTGAATTGTTATTTTTGTGCCATCTAATTTTGTGCAAATATATATCGACTGATATAGAAGCAGTATCAACCAAGGTTGTAGAAGTACTAGGCGCTAGTCGTACGGCCGGGTAGCGCCTAGCGCCTAGACGGTCTATACGGGGCCTAGACGGTTTCTATGCGGTTTCTAGACGGTCAACCTATATATATATATATATATATCTTAAATATAAAAATAACACAATAAAATATCATTACAACAAACCTATTTTTAAATTTCAAATACCTCAAAAATCAACAAATACCATAAAAAAATAAGTTTAAATCATCAAAAGTCTCATTGTTCAAAGAGAGAGCAGTCGATCAGCAGGGTAGTAGGGTACAAAGGAGGAATTATGGATTGGAAAAATTAAAATAAAAAACCTAATTTTCAATTTTTAGTTTTTAACTTTTTTTAACGATTTTAAGTTTCATAAATTTGTGAATGACAACTTTAACAAGGAAATAGGTATTGGAATGAAATTAAAAATTAATTTTTTCATTTTTTTATTTAAAACCGCACAATACCGTACAGAATAGCCGAATAGGCCGTCTAGACGCCGTACAAACCGTATAAACCGTACATAATAGCCGCCTAGACCGTCTAGACAACGTACAGAAACCGTACAGTTTTCAAACGTATTATAGAGGCGTACAGGGGTATTCGAGACGTCCGGCGCCCACCTAGCGTATAGGCGCCGCCTAGGCCGTATTTTACAACACTGGTATCAACAAATATTGAGTCTTCAAATCCATCAATTTCATCTCCGTGTATCCACCAACACTGTATACATATTGACTGACATTGACAACTTCAACTGTCTTTTTCTTTCCTTTCGCCCTATATTTATTTTCATAGGTTATATCGATCAATATGAAATCCATTACGATTGATATCTAGTTAAATACCGATTCTTATCCTTTCTTTAACCTTTTTTTTTTTATCTCACAAACACCTACAAAATCTTACCACTAAAAGCATAGCAATTAACTAGGTTCAATTATACAAATAAATAACATAAAACTAGAGTGAAACATATAAAGAAATATTTTAATAATTAATTTGAACTCATCAAAAATCCAAAAAAATGGCATTTTATTAAAATTATAATTACAAAACATTTAAATATATACTAGTATGGCACCCACGCGATGCGTGGAACTATATTACATTATAATTAATTAATTATATTGGTTTACTTATGTTTATAGAAATGTCTATTAAGCCCGAAGTTAATGGGTCAATCCGAATTGGTGAACTAAAATGCGGGTTGGGTAAAAAGCTTCAAATCCAAAATTAGATCTTAATAAATCATATGGATTAGATATAAATAAATCAATGGTTGATATACAATCAAGCAACAACTAAAATACAACCAAGCACTATTAAAATTAAGCAACGACCTAAACACAATCAAACAACATCCTAAACACAATCAAACAACTTTCTCATTTTCTCACAAGAAATTTTTTCTCACCGGATCCGCTCTCTATCTCTCTCTCTCTCTATATATATATACATATATATAATTTTGTTAACTTATTTCTAGTATTTCTTATTTCCTACAACACCCATTAAGTATAACATAATTCTCTTAACCTAATTATTACTCACCCTCAAATCAAAAAATACCTTCTTTCTTCCCTACCACCACCGTCCGCTTGATTTGTCACTCCACTAATTATCAAACCTCCTCATTTTTCCTTTTCCACCACTTTTAGCCTCTCACTAAAATTTTCACCTAAGTGAAGAGCTACATTTAATTTTATCATCTTTACTTACATTAGTTGATATATAATGATTGATGTATTCTTTTCAAACTATAATTGAACAATGTTTTATCCATTTATTACTTGTTTTTGCGAAGATATTGTTATTTGATGTTTATTATTTATATGTGTTCATCTTTTTCTTTTTTATTTTAATTTGGGATTGTTAAAATATTTTAATAAAAATTGAATAAAAATAAACTTATAAATCTCGTCAGCCGAACGGATCAGTCCGAAAATTAATGGTTTAACCCGAACAAAATAAGATGTGAATAAAATTACCCTGATTTAGTTAGTCGGAATAGGACATGACAATATACAAAATCTTAGTAATTCTTGGTTACATCAGTCATTAATGGTCGTGTCTTTTATTTTTTTTAGTTTTCTGAACTTATATACTTAATAAAGAAAATTAGTAAATATTTTAATTTATTAAATAATAAATTTAATAATAGTTCTTATGAAATAAATAGTACTTCTCACTATTATGGTGAACTCCGATTAACAATATGTACTACTTTTTTATAAACAAAATACGAAAACCGATAAAGAAGAATCCTAACCTACAAAAATAGTAACTATAATAAATCATAATCATTTCAAATGAGTTAAAATTTAATGAATTCATATTTATATATTGGTGATTTTATGTTGCTTTTTATAGCCTAAATATAAAATATTTAACCATATTTTAAACTACAAAAATACTTTGTTAAAATTTGAGGTATGATTTTAATATTTTAAACAAAACACAAAAATACTTAATGTTAAATATTATTCGAAAGGTTGGACATTCATAACAACATGCATTGGAAAAATAATAAAAATTAAATTAAAAATAAACTGTGCATAAAAAGTACTTTTTCACATGTTTATAATATTTTATTTAAAGCGCATAGAATTTACAATACAAAAATAAAAAAATTCGAACTCTGAAAACCTTCCCTCATCACACAACTTTAATCGGCTGCAGCTATTCAAACTAAAACCAACAAACACCTAGACTAATTCAATACCTTATAACTCGAGTATAAATTAATCGTAGGACAACTCAATCTGGAGAATAATCCGTTTTGCGCAATCAATTTTAAAAGTAGTAGGAAATTAAGCTAGAAAAAAAAAACTTTCCTTCCTCTATAATGAAGTACACCGGTTCACCCAAGTTTCTTCAGTTATCACTCCATGGCCTGTTTCTTCCGTTATCACACCATTTGCACAATCACTTAGACGCAGCTTATTATTGGAGAATCACACACATTCTCCTCTTATTTAATTGTACCACATGGATGAAAAAACTACATAAACACTAAAAAAATAGAAGAAATGGGCTATACCGTTTAGAATTTGTACATCAAAAGTTATGCATAATAATAAAAGGTTTAAAATATAATTACAATTGGTGTGCTAAATGAACAATAAAAAATACAAAAAACAAAAAATTAGTAAAATATAAATGAAGATAATACAACAAAAAAAAAACATTTTATACAATATAAAATAGTATATAAATAAATTACTTATAATATGCTAATCTACTTTTTCATTGTAGTTATACTACAATTAAACTAAAATTGCCTCTGTTTGTAGCAAATTGTTTAAGAAAAATAAAGCTACATAAAAAATTAAAATAAACAAAACAAATTAAACAAATTACTTCACATCTTGATTCCCATATAGCATTATCATCTTATTGAATCAAATAATGAATTTTTTTGCATGATTTGGGCAAATGAATGCGAGAAGCCAATACCTCTTGAAAGTGAGGAAAGAATGAATTTTGATTTTCATTATTTGTTTATATTTATAGGGCTTTAAGAGTTCTATAATAGTAATATTTAATTTAATAAAGGTTGAAATTTATGTCCACAATTTATATCTAAATTAGCGCTAAAGTGATTTATATCCATAATTTGTATCTAAATTAGCCTTCAATTGTATAAAGATTGCATATTAATAAATATTTACCTTAATTTAAAATATATTTCCGAAAGCTTTTCTTTGGCATAAAACAATTGGTATATATGTAAATTATAAATCTAATTTAATTTGATAGTACATTTTTTCCTAAAGTAAAGATTTATGCATGTATAGGAAAATAATAATTAAAGTAAAATCAATCTAATTGATTTATAGATATTTCCTTAAAATATATAGATTAATTATAAGGAAATAATAATTAAGGAAAAATAAATCTAATTGATTTATACATATTTTCCTATAATATAAGACTTATTTTGTGCACCCCTAACCTAATCTCCTTATAAAATGGGATTAAAATTATACTCCCTCCCTTCCGATTATATAGTTCAGGTTATTATTTTAGGTTGTTTTAATTATATAGTCCACTTTCTATATTTAGTATTGTTTTTATATGATCATTTACCATTACATCCCTGAATAATCTTGGAAAATGAGAATATTAAATGTAATATTATGAAAATGAGAGGTTAATTAATGCTTTAAATAAGGGTAATGTTAAAAATTTATTTAAATATTAAATAATTTTTGACAAACGTGCAAGATCAAAGTGGACTATATAATTGGAACGGAGGGAGTATTTATTTGTATTATAATAATCAGTTTATCCATGGGGAATAATTATTTCCACATATATAATTATAATTGTACGAAAATTCCCCATTCAATCAAATTAGGAAATGATTATTAACTATGACTAATTTCGGAAAATGGATCTAATTAAAATTGATACATTTTCGTTAAAGTTTAAAACTGACTAATGTTATGGAAACAATAATTAAAGTAAAATTATCCTTATTAATTTATACATATTTCCTTTAAACTATATAAGTTAATTTTAGGTCATTAATAATTAAGGAAAAATCAATCAAATGAATTTCTAATTGATTTATATATATTTCCCTAAAATATATAGATTGATTAGAGGATTTAATTCGTGTTCCCCTAGTTTCTTATAATCTGAAATTATAATTACAATTATTTTTATTATAATAATTCAAAATTCATTTAATGTAATTATGCTTCACATATCATTAGTTGTAGATTGTTAATTACATTTATTAAAGTAGTACTTTTATTATCCATAAAATCCACATTTAAATATTGGAGCATAAGTTTGGGGTTGAATAAAAAACAATTGATTAAGGTAATACTAATTCGCTAAAATGAATTTAATTTATTTTAAGACATATTTGCCTAAAGAAATTGACGTATGCTATTGAAACTAATAATAGAAATAAAATCAATCTAATTTATTTCTAATTCATTTTTACATATTTACCTAAAATATGTAGATTAATAATTAAGAAAAGATAATATAATGTAAACACATAGGAAGTGGTTGACTTTCTATTATCCTTATCATTAGCATAATTTGAGTCAACATAGCCAATCAGCTTTGTAGCATAAGAGCATTTAGAAAATCTAAGACCAACATGCTGAGAATTAAGCAAATATCTAAGTAGCCACTTAAGAGCCTCCCAATGGGGCTAACCTGGATTTGACATGTACCGGCTGAGTAATCTCACAGCATAAGCAATATAAGGTCTTGTACTGACCATCAAATACATGATTGAACCTAGTGCATTTGTATAAGGCACATTCTTCATTTCACTCATTTCAGGATCTGTCTTAGGACATTGATCCTTACTTAGCTGCATTAGTCATAGAGAACTTAGACAAAATCTTAGACACATAGGCAGATTGAGTCAATTTTAACACACAGTTAGGCCTATCTCTTATTATATCCATCCCTAATATCCTGCTAGCATGACCCAAGTCCTTCATTTTAAAGTGTTTGCACAAATGTTCCTGGACAAGCTTAATAAACTTCACACTTGGACTAACTAT
The DNA here is from genome assembly GCA_026898455.1 of Plectranthus barbatus. NCBI lineage: Eukaryota > Viridiplantae > Streptophyta > Magnoliopsida > Lamiales > Lamiaceae > Plectranthus > Plectranthus barbatus. The sequence goes on from JAPKLW010000306.1 coordinate 535,921, forward strand.
TTGCATGTCATCAACATAAAGCAAAAGAAAAGTAGGAGCACTGTTATCAAGTTTAAAATATAAACAGCGATAATGTAAACTTCTAGCAAAGTTTAGGGATTTCATGACAATATTAAAATTTATGTTCCATTGCCTAGGGGACTTCTTTAAGCCATACAAAGCTTTCTTCAAAAGGCAAACATGATTAGGATGTTTCGAATCACAAAAGCCTTCAGGTTGGTTCATGTATATATGTACATCTAAATCACCATACAAGAAAGCTGTAGTAACATCCATTTGCACCAATTCCCAATCAAAATGAGCAACAAGCGCAAGTATTATCCTAATAGTTGTAAATTTGACCACAGGGGCAAAAATTTCACTGTAGTCAATGCCCTCTTTTTGAGTGAACCCCTTTGCAACAAGTCTAGCTTTATACCTACTAGATTTTCCATCAGACTTAACTTTGTAAAACCATTTACAATCTACCACAGATAGGTTATTAGTTTTAGGCACAAGTATCCAAGTCTTATGAAGGTTGTTCATTTCCTCTTGCATAGCAGTCAACCATTTCTTAGAATTAGGTGAGTTTATTGCTTGTTTGTAAGTTTTTGGTTCATCACTAAGATCATCAAAGATATTTAAAGCAAATAAAGTCATATCATAATCATCATATCTTTTATTTGCAGTTACATGCCTTCTTGATCTATCTCTAACCAACTCATAGTTATTCAAATCAGATTGCATGTTATTTGAGCTAGAGGCTCCACCGTGTTCAAGATAATCATGGCATTCAACATTTTCAGATTCAGCAGGTAACATATCAGCATGCATAGAGTCAGATAAAGAATGCATAGAATCAGAAAGTGAACCATCTTCCCCTTAGATATCATTATTATCAATTTTAGGGTGATCCACCTCACTTGGAGTACCCTCATGCATTAGGAGAGGCCCTAGACTAGTGGAGCAGGGGAAATATTCCTCATTAAAGGTGTTATCACGACTGATTATGTCTTTAAAATCTAGATCATTAACATCCCAGACCCTGTATCCTTTAGTTCCCTCTGGATAACCTAAGAATACACACTTTCTGGCCCTAGGATCAAGTTTATCACCCCTTTGGTGGACATAAGCAGCACAACCAAACACCCTAAGGTTGGACACATCTAAGGGTTTATTTGTAAAAACATATTCTGGGCATTTGCCCTTTAAAGGAACTGAGGGAGATCTATTAATTAGATAGGCAGCAGTCATGAGTGCTTCCCCCCAGAATGACTTGTTTATTCCACAATTGACAGCATGCATCTCACCCTTTCTAATAGGGTCCTATTCATTCTCTTAGCCACCCCATTCTGCTGAGGGGAATAAGGGACAGTTCTATGTCTCTTAATGCCAAATTCATTACACAAGTCATCCATCTGTTTATTACAAAATTCTAAGCCATTATTTGTCCTAAGAACTTTAATTATTTTCCCAGTTTGGTTCTCAATAAGGGTTTTCCAACTTTTGAAATGATTAAAAACTTCAGATTTATGTGACATCAAGAAGACCCATATCTTCCTAGAGTAATCGTTTATAACTGATAGGAAGTACTTCTTTCCACCTTTAGTTTGCTCACTACAGGGCCCCCACACATCAACATGTAGGTATTCAAGGATAGAGGAGCTCCTAGGGGAATTAGGAGGTGTATTGGCAGGGAAGGATACTCTGTTTTGCTTGCCCAGAATACAATGTTCACAGAGGGAGAGACACTATCTTTACCAAACAATCCTTCTTTTCTAAGGATTTCTAAACCTTTGTTACTCATACGTCCTAGCCTCCTATGCCACACAGTAGACATATCAACATTGCTCATATTCACAAAATTGGAATTAGAAACATATTAGTTAAACACACATATAAATTGTTTCTTTTCTCAGCTTTAAACACAACCAGAGATCCCTACATTATTTTCATAACACTTTTTCCCCACCTACCCTCCAAATCATCATTTTCAAGGGAAGAACAGGACAGCAAAATGAAACACAACTCAGGTACATATCTAACATCTTTTAACACATAGGAACAACCATCAACAAACTTCAAATTAATATTACCAATTCTTTCAACTTTGCATTTCTTTTCATCAGCTAGAAGAAAAAATATATATTTCAATTGGTTTTAAACTTGAAAAAAGTTGTTTGTGAGGTGAAATGTGATAAGTACATCCTGAGTCTACTATCCATTCATTCATGTAGACATTAGCAGAGCAGGCAAACACAGAAGGAAGAGTATTCAAGCATTCAGGACTGTAAACCATATAGACATCACCATAGTTGTCACCTTTAACAACATTAGTACTAGAGTTACTGCTCTCTACTCTTTCTCTCTTTGGTTTATTACATTGCTTGATATAATGCCTTGGTTCCCCACAATTGTAGCATCTTCTTCCCCTAGGCCTAGATTTAGACCTACTTCTATTGTCATACTGAGGCCTTTTACCATCTTTAACACTTTGGGAATCATTATTCCTATTGTTTTGTCATTCTTGTCATATCTGTTCTTAGATCTACCCCTAACATGTAATATTTCATAATTACTGCCCTTATTCCTAGCCCTTCCTCGTTTTAAGTCTTGTTCTTTACTCTTCAACCCACACATTACAGTTTCTAAAGTTACAGTGTCCCTGCCATTCTTAATGATAGATTTTACATCATTATATGAATCAGGTATAGAGTTTAGAAGGGCTGTTGGGGCATACTCATCAATGTGCTCGCCTCCTGTCAATTTTATGTCCTGAATAAGTTTGTTAAAAACATCTAGGTTTTCATCTATGTCCTTATTTAAATCTAGCTTAAATCTGAAAAAGGTTTCCAATAGGTACATTTTGCTGGGTAAGGAGGTTTCAGTATATAGGGACCCTAGTTTATCCCACAACTCCTTAGCAGTCTTAACTTTGCCTATCTTCCTAAGCATAGAATCAGATAAATTTAGAATTATGATAGAGTGAGCTAATTCATCTATTTCCACACGTTTTTCTGGGGTATCAGTATCAAGAAAATCAATTGTTATAGCCCTTAAGACTTTCTGTTGAATCATTAAGCATTCTATCTTCTGTTTCCAAATTGTGAAGTCTGTTTTACCATTAAATGGGGTCATCCCATGGGCAGTCATGCCAGAAGCCATTTTAACAGCAAGCAGAATGCAGCAGACAAAGAAAATGAACACCAAGTGCAAAGAATGGCTATTACAGTATGTTGAGTTCACACCAAAAAAGAAGATGAATAGAAGTTATAGGATTCAACAAAACAAAGGCACCACAGAGTCCCAAAATTCATAAAGATCGTTTAGAAATTTTTCTTAACAGATAGAGAATCACGTTATGGCTTAAAAATTTGCCAGAACACTTAATCAGAAAATAGGCACAGAGCACAAATTTACAGATCACAGCGGAAGACTTAATGGATCTTAACAACATACTTAGTACGCACATAGCACCCAGGAAGATCAAGAACAACAAGAAAGAAAAGAGGAAACACAGAAGGTCCTAATTACTGCGGTTGTCTGGACCAGTAAAAGGATGATCTAAGGGTGGCGGTTATCCGGAACAACCCTTAGACCCGTAAGAACCCTAGAAAAAAATTCTAAATGGAAAAATTGGGGAAGAGGATGAGTCCTGATCTCGACAGATCGGAACTCCTATCTAACATGCAACCCTATCCTATACAAAGAAATGTGAAGAAAGCTAAGAGAGGGCAAAGAATTTTATACCTGAGCGGGGACCCTAGGAGAGGGAAGCCCCAACTTACCTCACGTGCCCTAGGGCACCGACGACGCGGCTCCTTCAGCGAGCAGGCTAGGGGACCAGCATCCAACCTGGCTCTGATACCACTCTTAGGTATCAGGCCTGCTGGATCCTTCACAGGCCTTGCTACGCCGGAGCCCGACCTAACCCTGACTGGGTTAGGGTTCCATGCACGGGAGACGCCCGCTCTTCAAGCTCTATCTCCGATTTTGGAAAAAACTCTTCGCCGCCGCCTGCAACACCCCGAGAATGCGCCGATGCCACGCCTTTGTCTACAGATTTGGGACGAGTTGGCTCAGACCTTACCTTGCCACTACAAGAAAAACATTGAACAACAACACTAAAAAGACAACACTTTTCAACGAAAAGTGTTGTCATAGACTAAAAAAGTGTTGTTGTAAATAAAAGTGTTGTCTTTTCGTCAAATAATATGCTAAAAGACAACGGTTCTACACTAGTGTTGTTGTTTACGTGTTGTCTATTATCGAAAAGACAACAGTTACTAAAAAATACGCTAAAAGACAACGGTTTTACACAAGTGTGGTTGTTTACGTGTTGTCTATTATCGAAAAGACAACAGTAGCTAAAAAATACGCTAAAAGATAGCAGTTTTACACTAGTGTTGTTGTTTACGTGTTGTCTATTATCAAAAAGACAACAGTTGCATTTGTGTGTTGTTATTTGAGTGTTGTTATTCTATTTTTTTTATTTTATTGATTCTTATTTAATTGATAAAAATACTCTGTAATATTTTTAAGAGTTAAACGTTACATTTGGTGTATTTAATAGTTTTCCCTATATTATTTTATACTTATTTGTTTTTGTAAAAATAATAACTAAATTTAGGAAACAAGATAATTAAATATATAATAAAACACCATTAGAGGGTAGAAGATTTTGTCCATATTTCTAGCTACTACAATAATAATTGTGCGTGGTAAAACCATCTTGCTGATAACCAAAAGATCATAGGTTTGAAATACCTTTGAAACATGTGGGTATGTGAATTTTAAATTAATAACTCAGAGGAATTAACTATGTGTAAATGATTATTCAAAAAAATACATGAAGTGTTTGAAAAATACCTCGATTTTTAGACTAATTCTAAAATATGAAATGACAAAACAAATATGTACTAGTTTATTTGATTTAGATTAAAGTTACATTAATAATTATAGTTATAAATTATAAAGAAATTATATAAATTGTGTATGTAGTTTAGATGGTAGAGCTCTTGCGTATCATGCGAGAGGTACTGGGATCGATACCCTGCTTCTCAGTTTTAATTTTTTTTTTGTCGGAGAAAAGACAACGGTTTAAAAGACAACAGTTTTAAACTCGTTGTCTTTTTTAGAAACGACAACTGTTTCAAAATTATTGTCTTTCAGTACCAACTTACAACAACACCACTTATGACAACACTTCAAAATACCCTACAACAACACTTATTAACCGTTGTTGTTTCGGTTTTTTCTTCTAGTGTGCGGTGGGTCTAAGCCTTCCAACCGGCTTCAGGTGGAAGAACAAAGGTGTTAGGACAACAGGCTACACTCTCCGCTCAGAAGATCACTCACCGGAGACTTACTCTGGCCACAAACACTTGGTTTAGACTAGAGAGAAGACAGAGAGCTTTTATAGAGAGAAGAGAGAGTGCGACGCAAATTAGGGTTAGGGTTGTATCACGTATGAGGTGAACCGGATCAGAGGACATATATAGGAGTGGGTCGATTGTAACCGCCCCATAACAGAACCCGATCCAAAATCCAGACCAAGAACCGATCCATATACCGAACCGAGATAAGTAATGGGCTCAGGTAAATCAAGTGGGCTCAGAAATATAACCCATTAGGCCAACACATTTTACCATCTGATTTCAAATTCAACTCTATTGGATCATAGTTTATTCGACAAAATTTATTTAAAGTCAAAATGTTTTATTCATAATCTAATTTTTAATTCGATTTAATTAAAATAAGGCGAGAGCTTCAGTCTAAATTAACATTAACATTGTATGGAGTTTAGAAGTCTAATTACGGAATTTGCGGAGACTTATTTATTGGGAGTAAAATTTTCTTCGACAAATGAAAGAAATCTGCACGACTTTTAAGGATTTATGATAAATTAGACTGTGAGGATCAATCCGACTTGTATTTTGTATTTTAGTTATCGAATTAAACTTAATACATAAAATTTTAAATGAGCAACTTATCGCAAGTCTTCCCCCCACCCCCAAAAAAAAAAATCTCTTAATAATTATTGAAGTTTATCATCGATTCCAGTTTCCAAGAAACACCGAGTTGAGAAACTTTGAAAAGTAAAACGAAAAACAAAAACAAAAAACCGAGCGAGAGATAGAATTGTTTGCGTGTAAGAAACCTTTGAGTCCACGTATAGCTTCTTGGCGTCAGTTTGAAAACTTCAAGTTTGAATTAAAATACTAATAAAATTAATTTATATTATAAAAGAATAATTTTCTCACATATATTATTTAAATATATTGATTTTATTTTAAATTTATGATAGAAGTAAAAATTTATTGATCCACTGTTGACATGATGCACGAGACGATATTTGGTATTTATAAATTATATGACAATATAACTGTCATTGTTTATAAAATTTCAGTCGCCAATGTTCAGTAAAATTTTGAAACAAAACTAATAATTTTATATATTATTTAAGTAATATTTGTAATTTATAATATAAAAAATATAATAATTTATAATTTATGGATATTTTACTCTTTAAAACTTCCATGTATTTCACAAAACAAATAATAAGTCTCCTAAATTCGATGTCATGGGTTAAACTTAAGTTCCCCAAATAATTTTTTTATAGATCATGACTATACTTATTTGTTGGTCCTAAAAGCATTTTGAAGTTGAACCTTATGAGCTGGTGATTTTGACATTAGCTTATATTAAAAAATATGGATTGTTTGGCTGGTCGAATATATAATTTAGCCGATTCGTAGTAATATACTACAACACTTGATGTGTTGAGTTTATTGCAGAAATTTAAAGAAAAAAGTAAATAGCACAAGAATTTATAGAGGTTCAGACCAAACCATCCTACGTCCTCTCTCCAAACGCGCAGTCTGGTAAGTATCTTGCTTGTGACGTCTTGCTAATAAGCTCCGTGCCGGTAATCCTCGAGTTGATGAAGACATGTTAGCCCACTCCTCCATAGACACAGAGTGTGCTTGTAACAGAGTGTTAGCTAGCAACCCATACAAGCCTATATGTTGGTGATGATTTCGCCAGCAAATCCCCTAAGGCTTGTAAGATAGCTTCTATTACAATTCGATAATTTATATACAATACATTACAAGTTTTAAGCTAATCTTGCTAGACACTAATCTAGTGGGAAGTTTTCGAGTTTACAAATTTTTCAATCTAGTCTATACTAGAAAATAAGGGTTTTTGCACAGCCAGCCTTACGATCTTTCCCCTGATTGAGAGTGATATTGCTCAATTAATCAAATGGCAAAAATTTAATGTAGTCTACACGGAGTATGTATGAACAACAAGTAGAGGATGTATGATGAGCAGAGAAGGGGACAAAGATCCATTATCTTCAATCTCTAAGTCAAATTCCATTTATATTGTGGGGTACAAATACAATGGATTGTAACAACTGACAAAAGATAAAGAAAAATACAATCTTGGATAAGAATTTTGGAGGCCTTCCTGGCACTATTTCTCTGCTCCATCTTCCCAGCACGGTCTTTTCCACCTTCTTTGTGGCTTCCTCCTTCAGCATTTCCTTCACCTGACTCCTATTCCATGAGTCAAATGAGGAGGTGGAGCAATGACGAAAGGGGATGGAGATTACTCAGGGAATGACCAAAGAGGTCGGTGTATCGTTCCTTGATTCTAGCGTTTACCACGTTCGGATTGTGTAATATAACACAACATGTTGTTCTCTCCATCTTCGAGAATGATTGGTGCCTCACCGCACATGTTGTATGCAACGATTTTTGACATGCTGGCGGTGGAATGATCTTTCATCTCCTCCGGACACTTCTCCTCATGCTCAGAGCATGGATTCACCATGGATAATAGATTAAATCATAATAAAGAGAAGACAAACGTTCAAAGTAGGAATGCCCTAGAGAATTTTTCAATAATGAAGGTTTGTGAGATGAAGGGAAGGTGAACCTTATATCGAAAACTCATGTGCTTCAATGCACGGTCCGAATTTCCTAGAGATCTGTAACCGAAGATTTGATATCTTTATCAAATGTTTAGCTTCTGACTCCATAAACCTATTTGATACCACTTTATGAGGAACGAGTTGCATAGGCTCGGAAAATCCCCATCTTTAAGGTTACAAACATTCATTAATTAATTTGAGCTCTGATAAGATCCAAAATTAATTAATATCTATTATTCCTAAGTAATACCACTCATCCCTTTTCACTTATGCTTGAACTTAATCAGCGTACAAGACTTTAACATAGTGAACCTTTTGAACTTCTTAGGGAATGTCATATACAAATTGCTAACGCCCGAGATACAGATATACGAGTTTGACTAGAACTCTCCACTATAGTATCTCAAAGCGACATACAAGTTCGTATATGCCTCCGTACCTTCATTGAGGCTTAGGATTCCATAAAGCCATCAAGATCAAGATTCATTTAATGTCCGATAAAGGAATTGATCTTGACTTAGGTCCTATCAATGCGTACTGCACACACCAGCATACCAAGCAACCATGATAAGCCGCTTATTACTGCGTATGATGCAACCTATACCAACATTCTCTCCTGGGACTATTTCAGTTGTGATAAAAATTTATATCTCGCTAGGTCAAGTGATCCATACGATCTTCTATGATATCCTAAACACCATATGATCTCCCTATCGACGAGATAAGAGGATACCATTGTTCGCTTCATACGTTTGTTAATCAGACATGATTATTGCATTATTGTATACAAGATATTAATGATTACCAGTATATCAAACGAAATTTTTTGTCGATATACCAATCACAATGCTTTGCAGTATACAAAAACCTAATACAACGAGGAGCATAGGTCGACATGACAGCATCTTGGTCGAAATTGAAGCCCAATTTGGGTGAAAATTCAAAGAAAAAGCTGGTCCAATTCCTCTGACGCCCTTTCCTCAAGAAGAAGAAGGAGTCAAAATTTACAAGGTTTGTGAAAAATCTGAAGAAGGTAAGTATCAACAAACTACTCATTGAAGCCTTGAGGGAGATCCCGGGATACATGAAGTACCTATGGAAGCTAATGAGCGGGAAGAAGCAGCTTGTGGAGAACTGCAAATGAACCCCAATCGAGATCGAGGGGATCGTGTTTCAAAGGGTGTTGTGTGACACTAGTGCAAACATAAATTTGATGCCCTATTCAATCTTTAAGCGCCTCAACATGATGGAGAGATGAGGCCGACTACAATGTAGATGATGGAACGATCTGTGTCTCACCCCAAAGGTATAGTTGAGGATGTTCTCATTCGTGTGTGCCATCTAATTTTTCCTGCAGATTTTGTAGTGTTCGACTTGAAAGAAGACATCAACATGCCTCTGATTCTGGGAAGTGAATTTTTGGATACAAATGAAGTTGTAATCAACTGTAGGACAAGAGAAATCACATTGTGTGCAAACAATGAGAAGATCACCTTCATAATCGATAAAAGTCGACAATAGTCTGAATGCAATTCGATCAGATCCCTTGAAGATTCTGAAGATGAGGTAGAAAAGACTGAAGAAAAGAAAGAAGATCGAGCTGCCATTGAATGTGAGAGAGGGAATGAGATGGAAAATTTTCAATGACACTATCTCCTCCTGAGCTCACTGCTGTCATTCAAGACAAGATGGTCTTGATGCAAGGGGGCGGCGAGTTTGGACCCGACCTCCTTGGACTTGAGAATTGAGGTACTGTCGAGCTACACGTTAAACAAGCACTTGTTAGGAGGTAACCCAAAATTTAATAGCTTTATTTTTAATTTTTGCTTCCAATTTCGTCTTTGTTTTTTGTTTTAAATTGTAAAAAAACTCAAGAGGAGGCCACTGTATCGATCGACATGTCTGGTGTCGATCGTTATGCCTGGTGTCGATCGACACAGAGGGTCGACGAAGACCACACTTTGACCAAAGATGGGGGTCGACAAGAAGGCTCTATGTCAACCGATAAGGATTGCCAGAAGCTGAAAAAGTTAACGTCGCAAGTTTGAAATCCTCCAGAGGATAACAAGTTGATGTTTGAGATCAACAACTAGGTACTGTTCATTTTCATGTCTGATTTTCAAACTTTTTCTACTCTCTGAGTTCGAAATAAGTTTGGAGGGATGTGGACAAGAATCAAAACCTTCTAACCTTTTATTTATTTCGCTTTTAGTATTTAAATTTCAGTTATTTAAATTTATGCATAGAAAACAAATATGGATATAGTGTGAGGCAAATTTAGTTTTGATCATTCCCGACTGATTATGAGTTTGAAATTGATTGATGATAAGTTTGAATTGAATTGATTATGGTTAATTTCCTATGATCGTAAAATATACTGCATGATAGGATTTAATTGGAATTTGCACTTGCATAATGGTTGAGTGAATTGAAATTATTTGTGGAAGAAAAATTGAACCCAAGTAAGTTTTTTAGCCTTATTTTTGTTTGATGTGAGAATTGCATGTTATATTTTCTCTAGAACTTTTTTGTTTCTGTTTCAAGACTACACAGTGTGCACAAGTCTAGAAAATGATTTAAGGCCATCTTTGTTAGTCAATTTATCCCAAACACTATCCCTTATAATATTTTATCCCTAGTAAGCCCCTTTGAGCCTTATTTCGTTTTTAGATCTTATCTATGAGATTTACATGAAATTGGTGAGATGTATCTTATATATGAGATTTGGGAATAACAAGGATGGGAAATGATGACTAGATTAGAAATTCTTAGAATTCGTATACAAAAGGAGAAAAATCTATTCGAAAAAAAATGTGTGTGTTTATGTTCTTATAAGCTCATTACATATAAAGAAATACAATAAGAGCATAAAAGGATGTGGTTGAAAAAAAAAAGAGCTATTGTAAGTTAAATTGTAAAATTTGAGGACGAAGGGTGGATGATGATAGATCGTGATTTTGATTTGTTGAGAGCGATCAACTCAATATATTATTTTTAGTCACTTGGTCATATTTCCTTACCATTTATATAAAGCCTACATTACAACCAAATGTAAAGTCCTTTCTGATTCTAGGTCTTGTGTGTACAATTAAGAAGTGGAGGAATTAGAATATTTGCAAGCCTATAGTAATAGTAAATCATACATGATGGAGTGAATGAACATTAAAAACCTAAAACACTTGTGTGATGAGCGATATACTTTCCTGTGAGTCTTCCCCAGTTAATGGATTTTCTATCTCTTTCAAACTATTGGTGTGATGTGAATTTTTTATCCTTGAATGTGATGAACTGTGTGAGGCATTACACTTTTAACCACAAGAGATTTATGTTCTTTCTTTTCAATTGATTAAGGACAATAAATCATTAAAGTTTGGGGGGTTGATAAGCTCATAAATACACTCACTTATCCATATTTTTCACCTTTGTTTTAGTTAATTTATGTTTAGTTATTAGCTACTTTTGTGCATGAGTGTATTATAGAGGATCTTATGCTTGCGACGGTGGGTTTTTGCCAGTTTTTGGGCTAAAAAGTGGCTAAGTGATTAAAAGAGTCAAAATGGAGAAGTCGTTGTTTGGTCGACATGGGATATAGACCGACATGGAAGACAAAGCAGATGGATCAAAATCCTAACCGAACTTTTTTAGAAAATTTTGCCTTTGAAGGCTAACCATTTTATCTTGATCTCTAGAGCTATTAAAAAGAGGAAATGATTATCTTGTGCTCGAGGTTTCCTTTCTTTAAAGCAATTGACTCAACTATTATTTTTTGAAAGTTTGTTAATGGAGTTGACTTTTCTAGCTTACATTTTTTCAATCTCTCCATTAAAAGACCGAGCTTGAGTCATCACTTTTGTTAATTTCCTGATCGTACCTTAATGGGGAATTTTAGAAATAATGTTTCTTTTTATGTCACAAAAAGATGCAAAGTCTTTGGAAATAGTTCATAGAGATAGATCTTCTGAATCAAAGTGACATGATTCAAAGTCATTGATTTCATTATCTTCAAGAACATAAGTATAGAAGGATCAGCCACCTCAGCCCCAATTCAGGTAAGTGCCAGTTGTTGCTCAGTTTCTTTTTTAGGCTAGATGGCATCACGATGGCAAGAAGTGCTCTTTCGTCAAAACTGTCATCTTTTGATTACGAATATGTGTTCTAGAAAGAGCTTTTACACATGCTCTTGATACTCTCTTGTGGAATCTTGTCTTCAACTTTACTCGCTCATCTTCTCCAATCATCAAACATTTAAAATTCAAATGATTTAAAGAGTTTCACTCAAAGCAGTTACTCTACTGTTGTATGGAGAACTGGGGTCTTTCAGTTGTTCTCCTATCAGCTAGCTCTTTGGGAAATTCCCGAGCTTCGCTCTTGGCCTTTTCTAGTCATTTGGTCAACTTCATTACTTGTTCCTCCAGTTTGTGAACTGAGTTGCCTGTAAAATTACTTGACGAAGTAAGGTGGTCGCAGCTACTCTTTCGGGCAATTCAACTTGTGCTTCCGTTGTGGTAGCTGGTCTTTGTGGCCTTCTTTGTTCAAATCTCCACTTCACGAATAGTGCTGCATCCTCTAGCTACCTAGATGGCGATTGGGTGGTCTTCTTGGTAGTTTCATGCTCATTCATCCGAGAAAAATCAAACTCATGTACTTACAATGATTCAAACACCTCTTTAACTAGTGTGATGGTGAGGTCTCTGAGTTGTGAGCTTGAAGAACCAGTCATCTTTTGGCATGCTTGCTAGAATCTTAACGTTGAGTTCCGCAACAGGGTATTTCCTTTCCAGTGTCGTTCACTTTCTCACGATGGACTTAAATTCGGGCTCTATCTCCTTGATTGATACACCTAGTTACATGATGAATAATTCTTATTTCTCGTCACAAATCTAAAGCTTGCTTCGTGTTATCTGTTCGAGCTCCTTGCATACCTCCTCAATAAAATCTCATATTTTCTAGGATGTCTGACAGTTGATGAGTTTATATTTTCACTCATTATTTGGTTGATTACTTATATTTTTCATTATATTTTATTTTATTTACTTTTTTGCTTGAGTCTATTTAGAGTAGTATTATGCTTATGGTGTTTGATTGTTTATATTTTCAGGTGATAGAAGTGAATAGTGCATAAAAGACCAAAATCGTAGAGAAATGCATCCTATGCCTAGAGACATAGATTTGTGTCGAGCGACGTGAATTGTCTCGATAGACACAAATTTTTGTCGACCGACGTGCGTGGATTTGGCGAGTTTTTAGAATATCTGCACTTGTTTTGCTTGAGATTTAAGAGATATATCAATTTAGAAGATCTGAAGACTAAATAAGGAAGATAGACCTAAAATAGGATAAGAGGATTGAGATATATACAATATTTAATCCTACTCATTGTATGTTGGTCCCTGATCAGAGTCATGATAAGCATCGGAAGTCTACTTAGTAAATGCAGCGGAATGTTTAAGTATCTTGCACTTAGTTTCTTCTTCAAATATTTAGCTTAAGGTAGGTGTTAAGATTGTTTCAGAGATATACTCTAAGAACTTGAGGTTTCTTGGTTTTAAATCAACAAGAAAAAACAATAAAACAGTAACAAGAACACAAGGATTATAGTGATTCGATCCTTAAAGATCTACGTCCACTCCTCAGTCGAAAACTTGAGGTTTCTTGGTTGTACCTTTTGTCAGAACGGTAGTCTTAGCAAGAGTTTGCTGAATATCTCCTTGCTTAGTATTCTATAGGAGAATGCTGGGAGCACTCTGCTAAGTATTTCGACCTTTTGACTGCTAAACTCTTCTAGCATTCTGCTTTGTATCCAACTGTGGACTCCTCAGCAGTTGCGTATTCAACGCTTGGGTCTTGATTCCTTATTGCTATAACGTCTAGCAATCTTCTTAGTCTTTAGCAAATGCTGACTCCTTTAGCATTCTGCTATCTCTTTTCTTCCGACTGCTGAGTAAGTACTCCTAGCTGTCATTTCTTCTCAGCACTTGACTGCTATCTCCTTAGCAGTCATTTCTGTCTGCTGACTTCTGTAGCAATCTTCTTAACTGCTGAGAACGTTCCTAGCATCCAGAATCTCCGAATTCTTCTTTTCAATTGCTGAATCCTTCAGCAATCTTCCGCAAGTACTTCTAATCTATTACAACTTGAAATATTTCCTAAACAGGACTTTATACAGAGTTTCTAGACTATCTAGACTTCAACAATGATCGACCAAACTAACTAAGGCTTTGATTCAACAAAACCTTTACAATTTGATCTAAAGGGAGATTTACAACATAAATCGAGGAATTTTTTTTAAACAATTTCCCCCTTTTTGGTGCGATCAAAGCTTACTATCAATTGTTGAATCTAAGAAGGAAAAATTCTTGAGTTTACAAGAAATTCTAAGTATCATGACTAGTCTAGCAATCTAACTCAGAATTTAACCAACTTAAATTCTAGCAGGGATTGGTTTCAAATAAATTCCCCCTCAATAAATTCTGGGAAATATTCTCGATTAAAACACAAGTAAAATGCTTCTTAGGAATATGCTAGAATCTAGCACCTAATTAATCAGCAAGCATTTACTACCAATCACACGACAAATAACTCAGCATCCACATGCAATTTCGTTGAATACACGAATAGTGTTTATCATCTAAGACACGCAAAAACATCAGGAGTGAACAATCAATAATTGTCTATGTCTGATTCAGTTTCATATATAGTTTGAGATTTTACAGTTACAATGAAACTGAACAAGACAAAAAGGATTACAAAAATCTTGCTAACATATCAACTTTTGCCTCAGGACTCGGGAGCAGGCTTCTTGTCATATTCATCAAATTTTCTCATAGCTATCTGCATGAATTTGTCATACAGCGCTTTGTTTTCCTCTCGGTCAGTAGTCTCCCTCTCCAATTTCATAGCAAGTTTCTCGTTTTCCATCTCAAGTATAGCCTGCGTTCTTCTTCTTTGGTAGCTATCTCATCTTCTTCTTTCTTCCTCTTCTCAGCTTCAGCAATTCTCCGTTCTTCCCCCTCTTTGATTGCAGTAAAAAAGGTAGATGAGAAGGATTGAACACTTTGAACAAGCTTTTGCTGAGAGTCGGCTACTTCCTCTTTCATTACTTTCATGTTCTTATTTACTCCAGATACATCTTCTTTGACCTCCGATACTGCTTCCTTGAATTCAGAAACTTCATGTCGTTCCTCTGCCACTTCTTGTCTGATCTCAGCAACCTCCATAGCTACTCGTTCATTGATGGCCATGGGAATGGTAGTGGACAGGGCATGTTACAGAGCATATTGGACAACAGTATCCAGAAAGGAGTGGAGATTATGAGAACTTACAGGTAGTGCATCGAATGAAGAAGTTGATAGCACAAGTTCTCCGCCACTAGCAGTCTTATGAATTTTGGTGATCGGCTCAACATCCATAGCATCTTCTTGAAACCATTCCTGAGCTTCTAAGTATTGAGCCTCTGCTGCTATGCGCTCGGCCTCCAGCAGTCTCCATGCCTTCGCCTCTGCCTCAGCAAGCTCAGCAGCCTCTGCTTCATTGGCATGTGCAGCATTGTACCAAGCTTCTTCTGCTAAGTGCTCGGCCTCCACTATCTTCCAGGCTTCCTCCTAAGCCTTAGCAAGTGCGGCGGCTTTAGCTTCCTCTATCTCAGCAGCTCTTGTCACTTCCAGAATTTCATCTTCTAAGAAATGGACAATCATCTGCACTTGGTTGTCAAAAAGTGTGGTCAACTCTCGACAATTGTTCTTTTCAAGCTCTGGTTTCTCTTGCTCAGCAGCCATCCTAGCCAGCAATCTCTCCTTCTTCTTAGATTCATATTCAGCTTAAAGCATTCGATATTCAGTAGCGGCTCTGGCTTGGCGCTTGGAGAGCTCAATTCGAGCATCTGAATGTCCATCAGGAGCAAAAGTAGACTTAGGCAAGGATTGGGAAGTAGAGAACATGCGGTGGACTCAAATAGCTTGAAGTCGAGCAAGGACTTGTTTGTCTGAGAATTGCTTGGTGTCAGGCACCTGATCGATCCAAGCGTTTACCCATTGCTCTTCTTTTCTCCAGAAGTTAAGACCTTTGGTGATTATCACCAGCATCCTCTCTTCAAGACATAGTTGATGCATGATGTAATCATACATCTTCCATCGCCTAAACTCACCGGCTAACAGCTTCCCTTCCTTCGTCTTCTCATCCAATTCAACATAGAAGACATTGGAAATGTCTCTCTCGATCTCAGCTAGCACAAATTCCTCAATCTCAGAAATCATGAGAAAGAGGTCAGAATTTACCTCTTCTTCGAGAAAGATGGGAGCGCACCATTGTGCTACTCTCCTTGTCTTGAATCTGCGCCCTGGAAGTCCTTTGAAGGGAACTCGCAACGTCTCATCGGTGCCTGCAGGAATCTTCCTGAGGAATCTGGCAACATAAACATCTTCAGATTTTCAATTAGAATAAGACTCTGAATAACATGAGGCCAAAAAGCCTCCATCTGGTTCGTCCTCGTGCATCGCCTCAGCAGATGAGGGAATAGCATTTCTAGGCTCCTCGTCAGCACTTGGACTCTCAGCTCTTCCAGAAGTGCTAGCCTCCAGCTCAGTGTTTTGAGAAATGCTAGCCAGTTGCTCAGCATTCTGTCTGGATCCCAAAGTTCCAACATTCACATCCTGATGTCCCTCAGGCGGAGCACTACTGCTAACGCCGTGAACAACAGCCGACTCCCTGATGACAAGTCTTCCCTGACCTTCAGGATGCGCAGGAGCATCAAATACTCCTGTCTCCAATAGTGTGTGTAAGTCCTTGTTGGACAAAGCATCGTGTTCTGGCAAAGGGGTGGTGGTGAGAACTTGAACAACTTGTTTCCCTTTTCGCTTAGCAGCCTCACGAGCTTCATGCTCTGCTACTAACCTAGTGGCCTCCTGAGCTGCACGCTATAGTAACATAGCAGCTACCTTTGCTACTAGCTCGTCAGCAGCCTTTTTAGCAACTAGCTTATCAACAGCTTTCTTTGCTGCTAGCTCGTCAGCAGCTGCCTTGACTTGCTCAAAATTCATGTCCCTTGCCTCGAAGGTGATCTTCTCCATCACTCTCTTGTATTCCTTCCTCTCTTTTTCTTTCTGATTCCTATTCCTCTTCTTGTTATTCTCCTTACAGCCTGAATCTTTCAGAAAATGGCTTAGCGGAGAGAGGAGTGACTTGCTCTTTCTCCTCTGGAGCAGGAGTTTTCTCCGAGGCTTATTTATCAGAGGCTTCTTTCTCAGAAGCTTTGACAAGTTGCCTTCGCATCTGCTTCTTCTCCGGCGAAACAACATCTGTTTGCTTCCGCTTAGGTACCTCAGCAGTAAGTGGACCTAATTTCTCAGCGGGAAGCTCTCTGAGCTTCTGTATATCAGCAAGATCCTGGAAGCACCATGCTGTCTCCGCAACCTTCCTGGCAGCAGCAATTTCCTCAGGAGTTAAGGCGATTGCATGCTCCAATTGCTCAGTTGCTAACTGTTGGGAAATCATTCCTGAATCTTCCTTAGGACAATATTGTAAAAGATTTTGTTGGATCAAACCTTAGTAGATGGTCGATCATTGCTGAACTCTAACATAGGCTAACAACTCTTGTAATGTCCTGTATAAGTGAATATCGAGTTGTAATAGCATAGGTTGCTAGAAGCTCTTCCAACAAACATCAGAAGATGCTAAAGAGAAAAGGGTTGTGGTAGCAGAATGATGAGGAGTCAGCATTTGCTAACACACCGCAAATTGCTAAAGGAATTAGCAATCCAAAACTGAAGATAGCAGAATACTAAAACAGAACTAGCAGACCGTCCCGGAGTAGCTCATCAAAGCGAAGTTTAAACGGCTGCTACACCGCATATTTGATCCACCAATGTGGGAGGACTTAACCTGGTCGGAAAGTCTGAACGAAGTCAGAAAAAGTCGGTGAAAGTCTACATAGTTTTAAACGAAAGATCCGTTGTGTCTAACGGATATGAAGATTCAAGTTTGGGATCTCCAACTATAAAAGACAAGTCAAAGGGAAGAAAAGACAACTGCTCATTCATACACTAACTCACACTTAAGAGATTCCGAAAGACAAAAAGCAAAAACACTTGTGAGCAGTCTGTTGAAAGCCACTGTCCAGATATATTGAAAGCCTTCAACGACCCAAGTGTCCTATTGAATATCTGACACTTGTGTAGTAAGATTCTTGAATTGATTCAAGAATCTTCAATCACTGGGATATCTTCCTTTATTGGAGGTATCTAGGAGTCAATTCTTGAAAAGGAATTGATTAAGACGGGTATTGAAGCCGCAATTGAAGAATAGTTTGGAAGAAACTTTAAACCTTCCAAAATTGGTAAAAGCGAGTTTGACGAAGGTGCGCCCTTGACTCTTCCAGAGCCACACCTGAGAAGTTTAGTGTAAGATAGCCGTGAAGTATCCAGACCAAACGTCGGCTGCCTGCTTTACTGGAAAGGCAACTATTTGAACTCCGTATACCTACTTAGTGAAAATCTTAATGGTTCGGATAAGGAGTGGACATAGATCATTTGATCAAACCACTATAAACTCTGTGTCTTTGAGTCATTTACTGTTTCATTGATTAGTGTGCAACTGTGATTTGAAACCAAGCAACGGAGTTGCTAGTGTATAACTGCGAAAATGAACTTAAATAAACTCAAACAAAACCCTATTTAAAATAACCTAGAGTGCAAGTGAACGTTATATTATTCCGCTGCATTTCGTGTTTGTACTTTATTTCTACCACGACGACTCTTATTTTAAGGACCAACACTAACTCGGCTGGATGAATATCATCGAGAGATGTAGGAATATTGGGGTCGACATTTGATTTCCCCTTCAGCATGAGAGGGCAAGAAAGGTCTGCAGGGGCTGACTTCTTCCTTGTCTGCGGAATAAAGTTATTAGGCAGTAGGGTCTCACCCCTGTCAAGCTTCGACTTGTGGAAGTACATCTCTATGAATTTACTGATCTTCAGCCCAAAATTGAAATTGGATGTGAAGATTCCCTCATTCTTGTGTTTGCATCTAACGAAGCTCAGGTGAAGATAATCAAAATTACGAATCATGCTCTTCCAAAGTATAACAAGGATGGGTTTGAAAGCTGGAAGAAGAAGGCCATGATCCAGCTGCAGAGCATACATCCAGAAATGAGAGACATCCTCAAGAATGGTCCCATAGAGATCCTGAAAGTGAACACCGCACCACCTGGACCTGCTGGTGGTCCACCTCGTCCTGAGATGGTGAAAAAGCCCTATAATGAGTGGACCCTAGAAGACAAGAAGAGGGGCCAGCTGGAGTTCATCGCCATGAAGTTAATCATGGATTGCCTACCTCCCTTGATGGCTGAAAAAGCTCTAGACTATGAAACGACCAAAGAGATGTGGGAGTATATATGCAAAGTCTCTCAGGAAACAGAACAAATGAAGCGAAATAAGCTCCAGGTAGCTGTGGATAAATACAAATCATTTGCTATGGTTCCTGGTGAAACCATTCAGGTGATGGAGGAAAGATTTAACACAATCATAGGAGAACTCAAAAATGTCGGCAAGACCTATGACAACAGGGAAATGAATAACAAAATTATATCCAAAGTAAACCCCAGAACTGACTGGTTTGTCAAGATGACAAACTTAAGTGAAAAGGATCTTAGTAGCATGTCTACTGCTGAAGTCTTCTCACAATTAAAGGCACATGAATTTATCATTCAGCAGTCAAAGAAGAATGAGGCTGCTTTAGCACATCCCAGTGTAACAAGTTCTGAAACTCAAGAGGATGTAGCATACTTTGTCAAGAAAGACGGAAGCAAATGGAAATCTCCTAGGAAGCCGTTCCACAACCAGGAGAGATCAACATCAGCAGTACCAATCAAGGAGACTCCCTCAACTTCTAGCTCAAATAGTGAAGATCAAAAGATAAACGAGTTGGAGGAGCACATGAAGAAAATACAGAAAATGATTTTGGAAGCTAAAGCCGAGAAGGAGGCAAAGGCAGCCTCAACTCAGCACTCCACCGAGAAAAAGATCAGGACGTGTTTCGAATGTCAATCTCCTGATCACCCGAAGCATGATTGCCCAAGGGTGCATCCTGAGGAAAGAGAACGTTTGCGGCAAATATTTGAAAGGCGAGCGGTTCGGGCAGTTACAAAGGTGTTGCTAACGCGGACAGAAGTCCTAGATATTCCTGACAACGAAGGGGAATATTATCCTACTGACGAGGAAGAGGAAGCCTTGATGGTTTTCATGGCGAAGATCGTTGAAGATGGTGAATTATCTGCTGATGCTGAGCAACGTCCCGAATCGGCTCTAGCAGTTGACATTCTGGAGGTAACACCTACTACTAATACTTCAAACTCAGCACACACATTTGAATCGGAGGATTCCCTTTTGGACTCCAAGGAAGATCTTACCAAACTTTCATTAGAACTTATAAAAGTTTATTCTTTGAAAAATGCTATTGTAAAAGATAATTCCTCACTCAAGCAAAAAGTCATAAACCTGACCGATGAAGTTGAGAGACTAAGGTTCGATAGTGAGTATTTGTCAAAACTTAGAGCTGAATTCTCTGAACTTTCTGCAAATTTTAAAAATCTTGAAAAAGAAAATCAGGTTTTGAAAAATAATGCTAATGAAAAGTGTATTTGCGAATATACGTCAAGCCAGGATATTCTAAATAACCTGGTTAGCCGACAGAGACGTCATGGTGACCGATCTGGAATAGGGCACAGTCAATTTAGCAATACAGAAACTCCGAGGCAAATCAAGAACATAAAATTTGTTTCTGCTGGAAAATTATTACCGATGGTAAGGGCACAGATGAAATGATCGCTGAATCGTCAAATGCTCCACAGATTGCTCAGCAGAATATCAAACAGACTGCTGAACTCAAGCGGGGTGTCAGGCACAATGCTAGACCTCAGCAAAAAGTCAAGCAGAATGTGAGATTTCAGCAGAGTACCTTAAGATATGCTGGACCTCAGCAAAGTACTTATTATAATTCTTCTAGGCAGACACATTTAGCAAATTCCAGGACAATGGCTGAGCACTATGGTTCAATTGCTAGGAAGCCATATCCTAACTATGCTAGAGGTAAACAAACTTCATATCATTCAGTGAAACCCCAATACCATCGCTACACACAACATGGGAGAAACATCTATGTAAGACCTGAGTCCAGATATACATATCATCAAAGGACGATGAAGGTAAAGAAGCACAACACACAACCACAAGCATACACATATCAAGAGGTTGAGAAGGTTATCAAAAAGGATCTCAAGGAGAAAACCTTGAAGATTACTAAGATGTGAGTTCCGAAAGGAGCAATGACACAAGCTAATCTGTCAGGACCCGATGCGAAACGGGGGCCTAAATCAACCTAATTGCCTTTGCAGGATCATGATCCAGGCGCAAAGACATCAGGCATGTCAAATGAGTGGATCCTAGACAGTGGTTGTTTGGCGCACATGATAGGGGACAAAGACCTGTTCTCAGACATTCAGAAATTGTATAGTCCATCTGTCGTGTTCGGAGATAACAGTAAAGGCAGAGTACTTGGCAGAGGATGTATAGAGCGCAATGGTCTGAGGATTGTCAACGTTGCTCTTGTATCAAATCTCAAGCATAATCTGCTAAGCATAAGCCAACTATGTGAAAATGGGTACACTGTTTCATTTATTCATTCTGGTTGTTCAATTGCTGACAATGTCACAGGAGAAGTGAAACTTCGAGGTATCCGGAAAGGTGGCCTGTATGTTGTCGACTGGCATAGTGGCCAACAACATTCATGCTTCTTAGCTTTAAACAAGGAGGAAACCACATGGTTATGGCACAAGAGGTTAAACCACCTAAATTTCAAAACCATTAACCATATTGCTAAGAATGAGCTTGTTGCAGGTTTGCCTGTTGACATCACTTTTCGTAAGGAAGGCGTATGCAAAGCCTGCCAACAAGGGAAGCAGACTAAAGCATCATTTCGTTCCAACCCAGAAAAAGCTACCTCAAGCAGGATCCTTGAGCTATTGCACATGGATCTGTTTGGACCAGTCACTCCACCCACTGTAAGTAAAAAGATATATACTCTAGTGGTGGTTGATGACTATTCTAGGTACACTTGGGTTTGCTTGCTCAAAACCAAGGACAAAGTGAAGCTCATTCTGCCTGAGCTAATTCTCAAGGAGCAAAACAGTAAAGAGGTTACTGTAAAGAGGATCCGTTCGGATAATGGTACCGAATTTTGTAAAGGAATCCTCATGGGTTTCTGCACAGAGGCTGGTATTGGTCATGAGAGGTCCACTGCTAGGACTCCTCAGCAGAATGGTCTAGCAGAGAGAAGGAATCGGACGCTGAAAGAGGTAGTGCGGTCTATGCTAGCTAACGCTGAGTTACCTGCTAAGTATTGGGGAGAATCAGTGATGACGGCCTGTTATACGCAGAATAGAAGTTCTATTACAGGCCGATTCAACAAAACTCCTTATTAAGTATATAACGGTCGTTAATGTAATCTAGATCATCTTCGTGTTTTTGGTGCAACATGTTATATCCATAACGGAAAGTCGAAACTTAACACTTTTTCGCCTAAGTCAGATGAGGGTGTACTTCTTGGATATGGTCACCCCACTCACAAAAGCTACAGAGTGTTAAACAAGACTACTGGAATTGTGGAAATAACATGCAATGTTATTTTTGATGAATCTATTTTAGTGCGCAGAGCTATAAAAGAGATGAAGGATACCAATCATGAGACTAATGATTTCAATGGTCAATCGATTAGAATTCTTTCAAAAACTTACAAATTGACCCGACTAAGTCTATGAATGATTGCAATCCAATCCATACACGCTCAGCAGGTGATCAAACTGCTGACCAGGCCAGTGATGCTAACGATCATGCTGAGGCCAACCCCCAAAAGGATATCTTCAATCTGCTTGATGATTCAGATGAGGAGATTTCAAACTCTCCTCCCGTTGCTGAAGGAGTGGGTGCTGCAGAAGTTCTTGACAGAGGAGCTGCTGAGATACCAATTGCTGAAGCACCTGCTGAAGAAGACGTTCCTGTCCATGAAGTTCCTATAGCAGAAGCTCCAGTTGCTGAAGGAATTCCTGCTGCTGACAATCCAGATGCTGAAGAACCAGCGGATGTAGGTGGGGATGGAAATGCTGGAGAACCAATCAGACCAGCATGGTTGCGCGCTCATTTTCTTGAAGACGTTCTCGGAGATATTAATGACCCAATTCTAACAAGACAAGGCAACGCGATGTTTGCTTGCTACTTATCTAGTGAAGAACCAACCAAAGTAGAGGATGCTCTTCGAGATCCAGATTGGGTGAACACCATGCAAGAGGAGCTTGCTGAATTCACTCGCAATCACGTATGGGATCTGGTAGATAGATCAGAACATTAGAATGTTATTGGCACCGAATGGGTGTTTAAGAACAAGAAGAATGAATCAAGTATTGTGGTTAGAAACAAAGTGCGTCTCGTAGCAAAAGGATATAGACAATGCGAGGGCATTGACTATGATGAGACGTTTGCTCCAGTAGCCCGATTGGAAGCAATAAGGTTATTTCTTGCATATGCTGCACATCATGAATTCTCGGTCATGCAAATAGACGTTAAGAGTGTATTCCTGAATGGCGAGCTCAAAGAAGAGGTTTATGTTGAACAATTACCGGGATTTGAGCTTGGAAATCAAGTGTATAACCTAAGGAAAGAATTGTATGGCTTGAAGCAAGCGCCACGAGCATGGTATGGAACTTTGTCTAAGTTTCTGCTCGACAATGGATTCAAGAAGGGGAGGATTGATCAGATTCTCTTTCGTATTGAGGACAAAGGAAGCATTCTACTAGTCCAGATATATGTTGACGATATTATTTTTAGATCGAAGAATCAAGATCTCTGCGACAAATTTTCCAAGCTTATGATGAGCAACTTTCAAATGAGCATGATGGGGAAGATGTCATACTTCCTTGGACTTCAAGTACAACAATCCAACGAAGGGATTTTTATCCATCAAAGGAAGTATACGCGTGATCTAATTGCAAAGTATTGTCCAGAGAAGACCAAGAGTCTGCAGATTCCCATCAGCACTACGTGCATAGCAACTCTTGAGAAAGAAGGAGAGACCGTAAATCTTATTCTATATCGAGGAATTATTGGTTCTCTGCTATATCTTACGGCCAGTAGACCAGATATTTCATTTGCAGTAGGACTATGTAAAAGATATCACGCCAATCCCAGCAAGACTCATCTAGATACAACAAAGAAGATTTTGAGATATTTGAAGTGCACAGAAGGATTGGGGATTTGGTATCTAAGGGCAGATAGTCTGACGTTGAGTGGTTACTCAGACTCTAACTTTGGAGGGTGTAAAACTGACAGGAAAAGCACCAGTGGTACTTGCCAATTTCTCGGGCACAAGCTGATAAGCTGATTCATCAAAAAGCAACATTAGGTAGCAACGTCTACCACCGAAGCAGAGTTTGTTGCAGCTGCTAGCTGTTGTTCGCAAATCATGTGGATTCGACAGCAACTTCAGGACTATGACATTCCTCCTGAATGTGTACCTATCTATTGCGACAACAACAGTGCAATGTGCATCACAAAGAATTCAGTCCATCATTCAAGGAATAAGCAAATTAATATTCTTCATTGCTTTATTCGTGATCATCAAGAGAAGAAGGACATCGACATTAAATATATATGCATGGAGGATCAAATTGCTGATATTTTCACGAAGCCTCTAGCGGAGACCAAATTCAAAGAATTATGTATAAAACTAGGTCTCATGGAGTTAGACAATGTTATGGATGAATGAGATGCTACTCTCATTCTTGCTGAACTTCTTGGATTTCTTCTAGCATACGTATATTTGAGTGATGGATCCTTCTGCTGAGAAAAGTTTGCTTTGATGGAAGAACTACTAGTGAAGAAGTTGCTAAGCAGACATTATTTTGTATCTCCAGTTTGAAAGAGATCTACTGGAAGTTATCTTGATGGATTGACAAAGTTATGAGAGATATGCTTTACGAATGGATATATGTACGAAATAAAACTCAAATGCAAATATACTAAAAAGAGAAAGGTCATTTCATCAATTAAAAAACAAATTCTTACAAAACAAATGGGAAGGGGGATAGAAAAAGCAACAATCAACTTAAATTTTTAGCGGAAAGGGGAACAAGACTTGTATGGAAAGAAGTCAGCTCCCAGAAGGCTGGACCGACCTTGTGCTATCTCAGGAAAGCTCTGCTCCAGCAGCCAGCTGAGCTGCATTCCGTTCAGCAGAGGCACCGAAGGGTAGAGTTGCACATAGTGTCGGACTCCTTCAAAAATAAAGCCTGCCCAGTCAGCCTCCACCTCATTAGCCATGGCCATCATGGCCTGCCATACTGATGGATTTATATACTGAAAGCATTATGATTGGTATATTATGTACA
>JAPKLW010000306.1:566268-594969 GCA_026898455.1 Plectranthus barbatus
GGCATGAATCAATATTAATTAATTAATTATATTCTGGGTTGAATATGAGAATTAATTAATTGAAAGGCCTTATTTGCTATTTGCATTTTGGTCCCTGGTCTGGCCCATGATAACTCAAGCCCAATAGAAGCCAAGAATTTCCTATAAATAGACCTCAGTACCTCAGAACTCAATACACCTACTACTCATAAGATCACAAGTTGCATACAACAAACCAGAGCATTGGGAGCTGTAGTGATCGAGTGAGTTTGAGATACGAGGAGGAAATTCTGCTTCTCAACCGGGCAAAGGATCTGATAGATAATCTTCACCAGATTTTTAGATCGAGTTGGGATACAAATCAGAAGATCAGATCAGGAGGATTCTTCTTCTTCTCTCTCCTCTTATTTTCAAAAATATTTATTATTTTCTTTAAGATTAATTTCCTCAATCTGTTAGGAAATTAAATCTTGGTGCGTGGGAAAGATCAAAGGGCATCTCCGCGCACGCGTTCTTCATCGTTCTTCAATCCAGGTATTCCGCATAACCTTCTTATGCATAATAATATAGGAGCATGCTAGGATTGTTCATAGGCATAGCAATTTATTTTTGATATTCCAATTAACGATCCTTGGCAAACGGACTTCGTGATTCAGTTCATGAATCCCTTCACATACCTCCCTTGAGAAGGAGAGGTCGTCAAGACTTTCACCCAGCAGCATGTTGTGGGCGATGCGGAACATCACCCAGTATGGCGATTGCAGACTGGAAGCTGAAGCGTAAGGGGAAAACTCGAACCAGGCAGAGTCTCGTCATTTTTGCCACGATGTCCATTCAGGGGCCGCTTCTGCCGTTCGATAGTTCAAAATAGAGACTGGACCTCTGGGAAGGCCGAAATCTTGAGCGAAGGAGTCGGGAGACCAACGGACGAGTTTGCCAAGGATGGACCCGTAAATGGCACCTTTCTCAGCAATGCAACCCTTAAGAAAACCCCGAAGGAGATCCCCATGATAGTGGCCAGGGGTGGCACTGACGAACTGCGTCAACCCGCAATTCCTCATCGTCACCATGACCTTCTCAGCCACGGCATAGTCATCTTCGTAATATGTGTACAAACCAGACTCATGAAGAATCTGGTTGCAGCGCACTTCAGGAGCCTGTCCAGGAGAATCCATTTTTCTTGAGAAAGGTTTAGGGAAGGAAGTTTTGGAGAAGTATGAAGATCATGAAATTTGTGGTGTTTAGGCTCATCGAATGAACGTTATTTATAGAGGGGATATTTATTACTTGGTCATTATGAACGTTTGGAAAATCTTTTGAAAGATCATGATGATTCATCTCTCAAAATTCGAAGCGTCGCAACGAGAGTGATCGTCATATTTACATGGGAAGTCCAATAAGTTCAGCAGCGACGATTGATAAGCTCATTATTTTACTCGCTTATCGATATTATTTTCTACTATTTTATGTAGTTTTATTGAGTTTATATATATATTTTATGCATGAGTCTATATTGGGTGGTATTATGCGTACTTTGGTGTGTTTCTACAGGTTTTAGGCCTAAATTCACTTGAAAACCGTTTCGAAAGCAATGACGTGTAAGATTAGCAGTGAAGAGTTCTTCCACAAGGGTAATTCAGGCTATTGGCGCATGGCAATGGATGATTCTTTGAGTTAGCTCTCCAACGCAACTGGAATCGGGTCAATCGGAGTTCGGGAGAGGAAGTTATGGCCAAAACCGTGAGACCGCGCAGAAGGGGCGAGAGACCATGTCGATCGATGCCAATCAGCATCGATCAACGCCGAAGAGGAAGCCACGTCGATCGACGCCAATCAGCAGCGATCGACGCGGGTCTGCTGATGCAGGAAATTTGATGAAAATCGGATTTATTCATATCTTTAGCCCTAGATTTGATTGGATACACATCCACCCCTATAAATACCTAACTAAATTCGACTTTTTGATCATCTCTCATATTTTTCATTCTACAATTTAGTTTTTAGAGTTTGGAGACTTGGGGAACACGAAACCCTTTATTTTTCTTGTAAGTTCTTTATGTTTATGCAATTTAATATGTTTTCTTTTGGATTTCTATCTGCGATGAGTGGCTAGAAACCCTAGCAGGTTTTAGGGCTTGATATTATTATGGATGCATGTTAGGATTACTTAATTAGGTTCATGATTCCTGTGTTAATTTCATAATTCTAATTTAATTCAAGGACCGAGAGGTGACGATTAATTTAGATGTCTAGCTATTGATAGAAGAACCGAGAGGTGAATATTGATAGTGGGATTAGGAATGTATGATACTATCTACACTATCTTAAAAGATGTACTAGACTGTAGGAATTGAACTGATTTTCTTATCAGATTGACTAATTTGGTGTACTTGAGACCGAGCGGAGATAGTCACTAATTAGTAATCTAGGTAATATTTGCCAAACAAGGAAATAGAGCACTGTTGCAGTATTCCACCTCTTAAATTAATTGATTCTACATATTATCCATAATAAGAATTCTTCCCTAGAATCTGTGTTACATTAATTTGCTTTCAAAACCTCTTTAATTTTCAGCATCGTCATCTTTATTTTCCAAACAAAACCCTGATTTTCTATTCACTCAAACAATAGATTTTAGAATCATATTTAGTACATAAGATAGTTTCCCCACACAATTCCCCTGGATTCGATAACCTTAGGGTTTACAAATTTATTTGCCACTGTTTCTATAATTAATCTGTTGATTTTACAGTGATCAACGATTGATGGTCAGTTCAGCGTTCGGCTCGAGGAATTCATTATTACACGCGTCTTGGATGCTGAAAAACTTTGCTGATGATAAAGTTTGCTAGAATGATAGCAGAACATCAAATTATGCTAGAAAAATCGATACACACATTACACTACATAATCAGCATATTTGATGGCTCTCCTAAGATGATAAAGCTGATAGGACTTTAGCAGAGGTTCAAACTCCGCTAAGATATCTTCAGAAGTCTACTCAGCAGTGAGCCAAGACAATCATTTGGAATTATGCTAACAACATGAGAAGATCCTAGTATTTGTTCGTATATGGATGAAGTAAATTTGGTTTGTTAAGGATCAAAATTATGGCATGTTCAGACTTCGAGTCATTTGAAATGAAACTGCTTAACATTTCATAAATACTCATACGGTTACAAAAACAAAAGGAGGTAAGATTACAAGGGTTGTAAAAGAAATATGCACTTAATACGACGGATGGGGCCGGAAAGGGTAGAAGTCAGTCCCCCTAAGGTTGGAAGGGCCAGTAGCAAGGTTCGGAAATTTCTGTTTGAGCAGCCAACTAAGCTGCATCCCATAAGGAAGAGACTGATCTGGATAGCCTCGGACACACCTCTGTACAGCTTGGAAGACAAAGGCCGCCCAATGTACCTCTGCTTTATCATTGAAGGCCGTCATTGCCTTCCATATTTCCCGATTGAAGGACATATCATGAGGATCGCCACCGACGATCATGCCGCTGACGATGTGAAAAATGACCATGTACTTGGTCTGGAGGCCATATGTAGAAGGAGAAGGAGAAAATTCGAACAGAGGAGAATCCCTCCATTTCTCCCATGCCGTCTATTCTGGCGCCGTCTCCTGCGCAAGATAACTCATTACAGATACTGGACCCCGGGGTAGGTCGAAGTCAGAAGCAAATGATTCAATAGTCCATTTGATCAACTGATTCCGGAAGGAGCCATATATAACATCCCCCATAGAATCGCTTAATCGGAGGAAATCCCTCAAGTGCGCGCTCTGGAAGCAGTGAGGAGTGATACTGACGAATTTTGCTAAACCATTATGGTGAATGCTGGACATTATTGTCTCAGCCACCCTGTAGTCCGCTTCATACTCTGAATACAAGCCGGATTCACAAAGAACCTGATTTCGTGGCACAAAAATAGTGGAAGAAAGATCTATTTTTTTAAGGAGGAACGAGGTTCTTTAGAACAATGAAAAGAAGACAAAGCAGAGAAAAGCTAGGAGCTATATCAAGATTGTTCAAAGATGTGCTATTTATAAGCACATTTGCGTCATGTTCACTAATTAATGGATGAGACATATTATTTTGGAAGATAACGTCAGATCATCATGTTTCTCGAGACTCGAGCAGTAGCATAGAGAAGGAAATCATCTCATAAAGTGCATGTCTCATCTGAAGCAGAATATTTTATTTGAAGAAGACGAGGAGTCGTGAATATTTTATTTGAAGAGAGTGAGTATGAGATCTATCTACTGAGTGGGATTTCTCAGCAGCCCGTAATCATCACTCGATACTAGGGTCTATCGCTATTAAGACTAGATATCTGACTATTGGCCTCCACCACTTAGACGCGGGATGATTTTGAATTTCAAGAGACGTGCATTTATTGCGCGCAGATGGCAACGACAAATTAGGACATTCCACGTCATCTGTACTCAAGTTCGTGGGAACGTGTACATCCTTACGACACACCACTTTTAATCCAGCTGTAGATTACATTTACAGACGAGTGACCCCAACCGTCGGATTCTTCCAAGTCAGTCACTCATACCTCTTTCAAATCTATTTACCTCACTTCACAGAAAATTCAAATCCCTAGCCCTATGAATTTCCCACAGATTCTCTCAATTTTTTCTCAAAATCCTCATCTGAAAATTCATAATCCACTTCGATGACTTCCAATCCTAAATCGTCTTCCACCGAAAACCCAGAACCCAGTTCATCTACATCTTTACTTCAACCACCCACCTTTATATACCCACCCATTATGGGTTTGCCATTGCATGAGCGACATGCACCAGGCTTCACCGGCATTGTAAAGAAGAAGGATATAAATACTTCCATTCCTTATAGTCAGCTAGTTATTTTGGCACGGAAGAAAGAGCAGACGGGTCATACGAAGTAGCATAGACGTCTCGCTCAAATCATTAAGGATAGAATTTTGTATCTACCCCTTGCCAAGAAACACATCCCAGAATGGATCATGCAGATCCTCGACTCTGAATTATTGGTAAAACATCTCTCTGCTGAACCCAAACACTTTCACCCCCATATGGTATCTGGATTCTTTGCCAGGGCCATAATAGACGAATCTAGGAAATCTTTCAAAACCTCCGTCTACAGTAACTTCATTGAAGTCAGTGCCAAGATTCTTGCAAAGATGTTCGGCCTTCGAAATTATGGAGAAAGGATTTCTCAATACAAGGTGAACGATATCGCGGAGATGGAGAGAAGATGGAACTTATGGAAGAAACCTGGAGTCTTAAAGGATAAAAAAGGGCAAGTGATAACCTTCAAGGTTGCTACTCCTATCAACACCTTAAAGGAAGATTTCAAGATTTTAGCCGAATTGGTGATTAAAATGTTCCAGTGCGATGCTGGATCATATTCTGAATTATCAGCCAAAAAGAATGCCGTGATGATGGCCCTGACAGATAATATCAAAGGAAATTGGGCAGAATTCTTCTTCGAGCGTTGGGCAGAGCATGCTCGGAAGAATGATCACATGTCCATTGATGGTTCATTTTCTTCAAATGTCAATTTCGGTTTGAAGATAAGCAAGTATTTGGAGATGCTGTTCACCAATAAGAGAGTTGATCAGGGCGTGAAGTTGCTGTCTACTGACTTCATTCCTGTCACAAAGAAAGAAGCCAACACTCTAGATTTTAAGAAACCGAAGAAACTGACTGGAAAGAAAAATGTTGATACGGACAAGCCCACTTCTGATGAGGAGGTGGATTAACGCTCCTTGGGTGAGCAAGTGTTGCAGAACGCCACTCCCCTGACCATTGATGAAGTGGCTGTACTAACCAAGAACGCTGAAATAGAGCAGTGTTTCCAGCATCTTGAGAAGATAGTGGAACTTGGTGATCTGCCAAGTGATAAAATAAATGAAACCATGTCCAAGGAAGCCTCTCAGCCATCGACTCTCATTCTAAGTCAAGTTGCTTAACCGATTCCTATAGCGCAGAACACAGATGTTATAACCACTGGGAGGAGGAGGACGCGCAAACGTCTGTTCAGGACTGCTGATTTACAAGAACAGGGAAAGCAACATGCAGGAATCGAAGAAGCTAGGAAGAAAATTTTTATTGAACAAGCTCCTGAGAAGGAGAAGGAGGACAACACTCCCTTGTCCTCTAAGAGTCTTGACGAACATCTCAAAGGAGTTCGACAAACAAAGAGAAAGAGAAATGAAGAACTAAAGATGCTCGAAAAGAAACAATTTCAGAAAACCATGGCGCAGATAAACTTTGATGCTAGAGACATGAACTACAAACAGGTTAAGCAAACCTATGTTGAGAGACGAGCTAAGCAAGCTGCTGAGCAGTCAGCACTAGCGATCTCTGCTTCGCAATCAACAGAGACAACACACACAACTGCTGCTGTCTCTAAAGGAAAAGAAAATGAAGGTGTGCTAATTCTTGTTGAAGTTG
Organism: Plectranthus barbatus; assembly: GCA_026898455.1. Taxonomy (NCBI): domain Eukaryota; kingdom Viridiplantae; phylum Streptophyta; class Magnoliopsida; order Lamiales; family Lamiaceae; genus Plectranthus; species Plectranthus barbatus. The sequence continues at coordinate 572,695 of JAPKLW010000306.1, forward strand.
ATCAGTCTAAACCGATTGTACCCAAGGAAGAAGCTCTATCTGATGCTGAGTTCGCTGAGATACTTCACTCTGGGGCATTCAATGCTCAGGAGCATTCCAGAGGGACACAAGTACAAATTCGTGAACCAACCGTAGGATCTGTCAACAGTAGTAGCTCAGAAGCAGACATGCACCGGAGAGTGGAGGATATCATACCTCCCAGAGACAAGAATGCTGAATCATCAGGTGCAAGCATCCGCTGTATCTGCTAAGGATTCTTCCGCTGAAAAGGAAACTCAAACATCTGCTGTGAGATCTTCTACTGAAGAAGTAACCGCAAGTCATGCCGAAGAGCTGGTTGCTGAAAAGAGTATGATGGTGGAATCTGCTGACGGAACCTCTGTTGCTCAGGAAACACTCGTAGCAGCTGCTGACAATGCACAAGGTGAAGAGAAGATAGAGGAAGAAATATCTTCTGCTGGAGCTCTGGATGATTCCACATGCTCTTCAGACTATGATTTCAAAAATGAATCAGGTGAAGTATTTGATGTGAAGTTTCTCCGACAGTTTCCCACCACCAAAAATGAGGTTTTGAGGATTCCATTTCATGGATTGACTGCAAAACTCTTTCGCTCCAGGAGAGTAGCTCAATGGTGCGAAGCTGTCTCCCTTGATGACAAATTAAATGCTGATCTTCATGATTGGGGTGATGAGATCATGGCATTTGTCAATGAAGAAGTAAGGACGGACATTGGCGAGGTGTTTTATGTTGAAATAGATGAAACAACCGAGGAAGGCAAGCTACTGGGAAAGGAGCTCCTACGATGGAAAGTTTATGACTATACAATGCATGAGTTATGCTTTGAGGAACGGATGATAATCATCGCCCTGAAAAGTTTGAACTTTTGGCGTTCAGAAGAAGCTTGGGTGAATGATTGGATGGATCAACCTCCATGTACGAAACAATTCTTGGATAAACAGGTGTTGGAGAGATTAAAGGTCATTCGTGCTCACAGATGTTTTTCCGCATCTGTGTGACTGCCTCCCTCAAAGTTCGCTCCAGATGAATGCTCAGCAGCACACATGCAGTTAACAAAGCATCACAGGCGTGCTGTTGTTGCTTATGAACAACGAAAAGTCGCATACGAGGAGAAGATGCGAGTACGCAGCATGGAGCTAGCTGCCATTGAACAAACCAAAGACGAAGAAGCCAAACGACTACGCTTCTCTGAAACGATTACACTTCCAAAAGATTTCAATCAAGTTGCTGCTTTAATTCAAGCCCCAGAAACTTCTGACTCTGTTGTGGATTCATCTCAGACTATGGTGAGTAATTATATGGCGATTGTGATCGAAGAAGCTACAACGGATCCTAGTGACTCAGGAATGGAGGAAGCAAACATTCAAGGTCAGGAACTCTTGGTCTCAGAATTAGTTGAGATGATAGTAGACGGTGGAGAGGGTGCGTGTACTACTGTACAAACAATGACTGATCTGGTCATTCCTGATACCCCCATTGCTGCTAAGCCTAAACAAGTCGATCTCCAGTCATATGTGGCATCTTTGATCATCACAGCGTTCCATCAACGTGACATTCAGCAGGCCAAAAGAGATGAAGAAGTTCGAAAGGAGATTGCTGATGTACGAGGAGCAGTCTCTAGAGTTCAAACCTCTGTCTCTGAGGTTCAGCAAAAGGTTGTTCAAGTTATTGAGAAGATCACTCATGTGGAGGAAACTGTCTCTATAGTACAAACGAATGTGAGTAGATCTTGATGTGCACAAGTCCTTCTCCGCTTCTATTTTGGATGCGCTCAAACAGGAGGAAGAACGAAGGATTGCTGAGGAGGCAAGGGTAAAGGCAGAGGAAGCAGAGCTGTTGCGGAAAGAAAAGGAATTCGAGCGTACTATGCTGGAACAAAGGATGAAGCTAGAAGCAAAACAGAAAGCAGAACAACAAGCGCGTATGTAGCATTTGGAGAAACTCATGGCCCTGAATATGAAAAATGTTAAAACACTTGAAAAGCTGAAACCTCCACCAGACGCTCAGAACTAAGGTCATCCTTATCCGTTGTTCTTATTTTGTCCTATTTCAATTTTTTTTTGGCTGATTCTGAGTGATTTCACTGTATCTGTACCTTCAAAATCATATATGAAATCATCAGATTCGTGATAAAATCTCATTGTCCACTTTTGATTTTCCGTGTGCGTACAATAGATGACATACACTCTCAGTGTATTCAATGAATCAGAATGTGGATGATAAGCTCAAAATGATTGCTAGATGATTATTTAATGCCTGTTGTTCTTAAAGATGCTAGGAGCTCTAGCACACTTTTATTGCAGTATTTACGTGTACTTTTATTAAGCGAGAATATTTCCCAGCATATTTTGAGGGGGAATTTTATTTAAAACTGCTTGTTGGTGCTAAGGACTTAAAGCTAGTTAGATTCTGAGATAGTCTGTCTAGTAATTCTCTTGTAACTCAGAATTTTTCAATGCTAAGTCTCAGCAATCCTTAGTAAGCTTTGATCGCACCAAAAAGGGGGAAATTGTTGAGAAATCATTCCTGAATCTTCCTTAGGACAATATTGTAAAAGGTTTTGTTGGATCAAACCTTAGTAGATTGTCGATCATTGCTGAACTCTATTATAGGCTAACAACTCTTGTAATGTCCTATATAAGTGAATATCGAGTTCTAATAGAATAGGTTGTTAGAAACACTTCCAGCAAACATCAGAAGATGCTAAAGAGAAAAGGGTTGTGGTAGCAGAATGATGAGGAGTCAGCATTTGCAAACACATCGCAAATTGCTAAAGGAATTAGCAATCCAAAACTGAAGATAGCATAATACTAAAAGAGAACTAGCAGACCGTCCCAGAGTAGCTCAGCAAAGCGAAGTTTAAACGGCTGCTACACTGTATATCTGATCCACCAATGCGTGTGGACTTAACCTGTCAGAAGTAGGTCGAAAAGTCTGAACGAAGTCAGAAAAAGTTGGTGAAAGTCGACCTAGTTTTAAACGAAAGATCCGTTGTGTCTAACGGATATGAAGATTCAAGTTTGGGATCTCCAACTATAAAAGACAAGTCAAAAGGAAGAAAAGACAACTGCTCATTCATACACTAACTCGCACTTAAGAGATTCTGAAAGACAAAAAGCAAAAACACTTGTGAGCAGTCTGTTGAAAGCCACTGTCCAGATATATTGAAAGCCTTCAACAACCCAAGTGTCCTATTGGAGGTATCTAGGAGTCAATTCTTGAAAAGGAATTGATTAAGACGGGCATTGAAGCCGCAATTGCAGAACAGTTTGGACGAAACTTTAAACCTTTCAAAAGTGGTAAAAGCGAGTTTGACAAAGGTGCGCCCTTGACTCTGCCGGAGCCACACCTGAGAAGTTTAGGGTATCGGAAGATAGCCGTAAAGTAGCCAGACCAAACGTCGGCTGCCTGCTTTACTGGAAAGGCAACTCTTTGTACACTGTATACTTACTTAGTGAAAATCTTAGCGATTCGGCTAAGGAGTGGACGTAGATCATTTGATCGAACCACTATAAACTCTGTGTCTTTGAGCCATTTACTGTTTCATTGATTAGTGTGCAACTGTGATTTGAAACCTAGCAACGGAGTTGCTAGTGTATAACTGCGAAAAGGAACTTAAATAAACTCGAACAAAACCCTATTTAAAATAACCTAGAGTGCAAGTGAACGTTATATTATTCCGCTGCATTTCGTGTTTGTACTTTATTGCTACCAGGACGACTCTGATTTTAATGACCAACACTAACTCGGTTGGATGAATATCATCGAGAGATGTAGGAATATTGGGGTCGACGTTTGATTTCCCCTTCTTCCTTGTCTGCGGAATAAAGTTAGTAGGCAGTAGGGTCTCACCCCTGTCAAGGTTCGACTTGTGGAAGTACATCTCAATGAATTTACTGATCTTCAGCCCAAAATTGAAATTGGATGTGAAGATCCCCTCATTCTTGATCTTCAAATTTTTCTTGGCGTGATCCAACCAATGTTCAAAGAAAAATTCTGCCCAGTTCCTTTTGATCCCATCAACTAACGCCATCATTACGTCGTATTTCTTCGCAGACAGTTCCGAATATGACCCTGCGTGGCATTGGAAAATTTTAATCACGAGTTTAGCCAGGAGTCGGTACTCATCTTGCAATTGATTGATCGGAGTGGCTACCTTCAAGGTGACCTCCTTATTTAAGTCAGGCTTCCTCCACAAATTCCATCTAGCCTTCATCCCATCTACGTCGTTAACTTTGTAGCTTGAGACACGCTCTCCGAAGTTGCATATTTCGAACTTCTTTGCAAGCATCTTGGCACTCACCTCGATGATTGTGCCAAACACAGAGGTCTTAAAAGACTTCTGATTTTCCTCTTCTATTACCGCCCTCGCATAGAATTCGGAAACCATGTGAGATCGAAACCTCAACGATTCAGCAGATAAATATTTAACAACATGTTCCTTTTCTAGGGTGTCCATCATCTAAATTAGAAATTCAGAAGCGGCAAGGGGTGAATAAAGAATGCGATCCTTCATTATCTGTGCGGCCCTCTTCTGAGAATTCGTATGGCCGGACTGCTCCTTCTTCCTCGCGAGCGTAACCAGTTTAGCATAGGGAATCTCATCCTCAATATCTTCCTTCTTAACTATCCCAGTGAACTCAGGTAAATGTCTCTCGTGGAGAGGCGCAACAACAATAGAAGCTTGGGTATGAGTGGGGGATTCAGTAGATGAATCCGACATTGGGGATGGTACAGGGGATTCAGGATTGGTAGACATATTTGAGAGAAATTTGGGAGAATTTGAGAGAGTTTGGAAGTACGAGTGCTTAGAAATATAGGGATTTAAAGATTCAAAGATCAGAAGGTTTACAAATTTGATGCAGTCTCATTTAAATATCTTTTGAGTAATGGATCCGACTATTGGGGTAGCACCGCTTCAAATCCAATTGATGCATCAGGAGTTCAGAGACTCTTCGTATGGTGTCCCACGCCCCAAAATGCTCGAGTGCTTTTGACGAGTCACCTCCTGGTTTGTCGCTGTCTGTTGCACGCATTAAATGCATCGTGTCACATTCACTTAGTGGATTTGAAATTCAAAATATGTGCGCTTTGACTTTCTGAGAGAGAGTCAGAGATTGCTGAGAGCTTGGACTCAGCAATCTGCTAGCATCCATATATTGACTGCTGACAACACGAACTCAACAATCATTTCCTAGCAATCATTTGTACCACTTGTTGAATATTATGACATAGCATTGATGAAATGCTGTGAGCTTGGACTCAACATTTGAACTCTAGTAAACGTCTGATCCACTTGTTGCATATTACACATTGTAATATCACACTACTTAGGATCTGCTGAGAGCTTGGACTCAGCATCCACTTGCTTAACAACCATATCTCAACGACAAAGGTCAGCATCTTTAAAACATTAGCTGGGATACGTTTATCTCCATCTTCTCTAAAAATCCAAGAAATCCAGAGAGAATGAGAGTTTGAACTCATTCCTCCCCATCCTTCTCTAGCTCCATGAGGCCCAACTTCAGACATAATTCTTTAAATCTGGCCTCAACAAGCGGCTTAGTGAAGATATCAGCAAGCTGATCTTCGGTGCATATGTATTGAACGACGATATCTTTCTTCTGTTGATGATCTCTTATGAAGTAATGTCGAATGTCAATGTGCTTAGTCCTGGAATGATGAACAAGATTCTTTATAATGCACCTAGTGTAGGATTCGAGTCTACGGTCAACAACATGAGTTGTTATTTAATTCGCAGGACCGTTCTTAGGATATCAAAATAAATTCAATTAAATGAACCATGCGAATCCTATGCATGCTCCTACAATCTTAATTGTATAGGATGTATTAAGGGAAATACCTTTCTTCAATCGTTTGATCTACAGATCTAGATCGGAGAATGAACGATGAAGTTAGATCTGAAGCGGAATGGAACTCTTTCTTTGATTGTGTTCCTACAGATCTGATCTTCTGATCTGTTCCCTTGCTCCTCGGAAATCTGGTGAGGATTATCTACCAAGTTGAATCAGAAAGCCGGAGGATTTGATCAGAATAAATCCCTCCTTCTGATCGCCCAATCTCGCCTCTCACACTCAATATTCTAATTGAATATTAATTGTATATTGTATTGTGTACTTCTGACCTAGAGAGAAATCCTTTATATAGTGTTAGGGTTTTAAGAAAACCCTAACCTTAATGGGCTTGAGCAGTGTGTGGGCCAGACCAGGGATCAAATGCAAATAATAAAGTGGGCCCTCTTTATTAATTAATTCTTCCTTGTTCAACCCAGAACATAATTAATTAATAAGACATTGTTTTAACCTTCACCACGGTAACAATGTTAACTCGCCCCTTTATTACCACGTTATTAGGAACGGGTTGCATTAAACTAACATGATCCACATATTTAAGGTTTTAGACATTCATTAATTAATTTGGTTTATGACAATTAACCACAATTAATTAATATCTTATTTCCTGATTAATACCACTCACTCATTTTCTCTTATGCTTGAACAAATCATTCAGCCTACAGGACTTAGCATAAAGAACCTTGTGAGCTCATCAGGGAATGTCACCATCCTGAAACGGATATGCTTACCTATACATCCAGCCTAAGCAGACCCCACACAAATTGCCAACACCCAAAGTGCAGGTATAAGAGTACATGTAAGACTCGCCACCATAGCAGATCAAAGTGTGGTCAATCCGTGTGTGCCCCTTATCATTCAGTAAGGTTTAAGATCATAGGAAGTATGTTAGGGATCTGGCTCATTCATATGTCAATGAGAATGTCACATCCTACTGTTGATCCCATCAATACATAAATATGTACTGACACACCAAGTAGCTAGGATAAGCCCACTTATGAACCGATGTGCCGCAACTTAAACCAACAGCCTATCCAGGGACTATTTCAGCTGTGATACTGTTTATATCTCGCTAGGTCAAACGAACCATATGATCCTCTGTGACCTCCTACACACCATATGGTCATCCCTATCTACGAGATAAAATGATATTATAGTTCGTTATATGTTCACATTTATCAGATAGCGAGAATTGTTGATGCAACACATAAATGATGGCCAGTATACAAACACTTAATCATTTATGCTTTCTATATAGAATTCCAACAATCTCCCACTTATACTCAAAGCATAATACCATTACTTTTACAGAGTATTAAGTGTGTCTATTCAATCTAGCTATTACAAAATGGGACATAAGATGTCCAGCCTCAGATCTTCAGTTCAAGAGCACGAAGGTGTTCCTCATAGATCTTCTGAGGAAAGCCCTTTGTAATTGGATCCGCTAGATTCTCTTTCGTATCTATCTTTTGGATTTGCACATCGCCTCTTGCTACGATTTCTCGTATGATGTGGTACTTTCTTTCTATGTGTTTTGAAGCTTTGTGAGACCTGGGTTCCTTCGAGTTTGCCACTGCACCAGCATTGTCACAATATATTGTGATTGCTTTAGGCAAACTCGGAACAATATCCAGCTCTATGAGGAAGTTCCAGAACCATACAGCTTCCTTTGAAGCTTCTGAAGCTGCTTCATATTCAGCTTCCATGGTAGAGTTCGCGATACATTTCTGCTTCGCACTCCTCCAAAATATAGCTCCTCCTCCCAAGGTAAACACATATCTAGAGGTCGATCTCTTCTCATCTTGATCCACCTGGAAATCCGAATCCGTGTACCCAACAAGACACAAGTTCTCACACTGATATACAAGACATAAGTCTCATGTTCTTCTCAGATACTTGAGAATGTGTTTAACCGCATTCCAAAGCGCCTGACCGGGATTGGATTGATATCTTGCCACCATGCCAACAGCATAGCAGATATCTGGCCTAGTACAAAGCATTGCATACATGAGACTTCCCACTGCTGACGCATATGGTACTAAAGGCATCTCATTCTTCTCTTTCTCTATCACGGGACATTGTGACTTTGAAAGACGTATTCCATGACAGTAAGACAACAAGCCTCTCTTAGAATTTTGCATGCTAAAACGAGCCAACACAGTATCAATGTAAAAGCCCTGAGATAAGCTTAACATCCTTTTCCTACGATTACGTGGGACTTTGATCCCAAGGATGTATCCAGCATTACCCAGATCTTTCATTTGAAACTGCTCGGATAACCACCCTTTTATGCCTGATAACACCTCCACATTGTCTCCAAATAGGAGAATGTCATCTACATAAAGTGCAAGAAAAACCACACTCCGACTGACACATAAACGGTACACACAACTTTCGTTTTCGCATTGTGCAAATCCATAGGATTTGATCACATCATCGAAACATTTGTTCCATGACCTTGAAGCTTGCTTAAGTTCATATAAGAACTTCTTGAGCTTCCAGACAAGATGCTCTTGATCATTCTGCACGTATCCTTCTGGTTGTTGCATGTAGATGTCACGACCTTCTTCAAGGTACCCGTTCAAGAATGCAGTTTTGACATCTATCTGCCAGATCTCAAGATCCATATGTGCTGCTATGGATAGAAGTATGCGAATGGATTTAACATAGCAACTGGTGAGAAGGTTTCATCATAGTCAATGCCTTCCTTTTGACTATAACCTTTCGCCACCAGCCTGGCCTTAAACGCCGTTATGTTACCACTCGAATCCTTCTTTCTCTTTTATACCCAGTTGCTGCCTATGGCTCGAAAACCTTCCGGCAGCAAGGATTTCTGGTACAAATCCATAGTTGTAATTGATTCTATTTCAGAATCCATGGCCTTATGCCACTGATCAGCATCCTTGTCTCTCATAGCTTTGTCGTACGTCCATGGGTCGGTATCATTCAGTCCGTCTTCAGGGATTAAGTCAGAAGACTCTCCCACGAATATATACCGCTCAGGCTGCCGAGGCAACCTTCCACTACGACGAGACCCCTTTAATGTGTATGTGTTAGGTGCATTCAATTGTGATTCACCATCTTGCACAGGCGGCTGTGCAGCTGGTTCTATACCTATTCCAGGTATGCTTAGACTGCCACAGGGTTCTCCTGAAGGATTTGAATTGTTCTCTTCAATTTCTTCAAGTACAATCTCGCTCTTGGTCTTGTGGTTTCTCATGAATTCATCTTCCAGAAATCTTGCGTTGGTAATCACAACGACTTTCTGATCTTCTGGATCATAAAAGAAACCACCCTTTGTTTGCTTGGGATAGCCCACAAACAGCATCAACTTGGATCTTCCTTTTAACTTGTCAGCTTCCTTATTCAACACGTATGCTGGACAACCCCAAACCTTGATTCTGGACAAATTGGGTTTTCGCCCTTGCCATAGCTCGATCGGAGTTTTAGGAACTGATTTAGAGGGAACCAAGTTGAGCAGAAAAACAGTTGTTTTTATTGCATGTCCCCAAAAGGAAATTGGTAGGGTGGCATAGCTCATTATTGACCTAACCATTTCCAACAGAGTTCTGTTTCTTCTCTCTGCTACACCATTCTGCTGAGGGGTGCCAGGTGCAGTCCACTGGGAGGTAATCCCTTGATGTCCCAGATACTGGAGAAACTAATTACTTAGGTACTCCCCACCACGATCAGATCGTAGTGTCTTTATGGTTTTGTTCAACTTCTTCTCTACCTCAGCCTTGAATTCCTTGAATTTCTCAAGGCATTTAGACTTATAGTGAAGTAGATAAATGCGTCCATATCTAGAGTAGTCATCTATAAAGGTGACAAAGTATCTGTGCCCACCGCGGGCTTGCATTGACATAGGTCCACACAGATCAGAGTGGATGAGATCCAACAAATCATTTGCTCGAGACTCACTTGCCTTGAAAGGTCTGGTCGTCATCTTCCCCTCTATACAAGACTCACAAACTCTATGTGGAACTGCCTGGATTGAATCCATAATTCCACAGTCAACGAGTCTCTTGATTCTTTTAAGATTGACATGACCGAGTCTTAAGTGCCAAAGATATGTTATATCCTCACTTGAAGAAAACTTTCTTTTTCGTTGGTTAGACAAATTATATGCCTCTTTCACTGTCGGTTTGTTTAAACATGTAATAACATAAAGAGAATCTTTCAGTGACCCATGACAGATAACAACATTATTTCTCATGATAGAAACATCTCTACCAAAAATAACGGAAAATCCATCATCAAAAAGTTTAGAAACTGAAATCAAGTTTCGCCGAAAAGTCGGCACAAACAAAACATCTCTTAGTGTTAAAACATTATTCCCAAAACATAAAGTAACATCTCCAATTGCTGTAGCAGAGACTCTAGCAGCATTTCCCATGGAGATTGGTAACCTCGCCATCTTCAAGCTCTCTAGTCAGCTCGAACGCCTGCATAGAGTAACAAACATGATCAGTAGCTCCAGTATCCACTATCCACGAATGGATAGAAACTGATGCTAAACATGTTTCAATGACTACTGCAGAAGATGACGTACCTTGTCCCTTGGTGACAAACACCGGACAATTTACTTTACAGTGACCTTTCCTTTTGCATGCAGAACAGATCTTTCTTTTGTAAACTTTGCCTCCAAATCTTTCTATAGGAGCATCACTAGTCGAATTGTTCATGCTTACATCCTCTACACTTGGGAGTGAGAAGTGATAGTCAAGCACAACAGCAGACAAGTAATCATTGATCTGTTGAGCAGCCTCCAAGAAACTGATCAACTGATCCAGAGTGAACACCTTTTCTTCAACTATAGAAGTGAAGTCATAGTAAGATTCTTGAAGGGAGTCGTATATGACATCAGTGAATAACTGATCATTCATATTTCCACCATTTAAAATATAGAATCATCTTAGGTGATCCATGTGCAACACATGCTCCCTAACCTTACTACCTTCTGCCATTTTACAGTTTACAATTCGCATTATAAACTCGGCACTGGCAGTCTGTCCATGCCTACCATAACTCCTGATTAGATCTCTCCAAATCTCAACCGCATCAGTACAATACTTATACTTGAGTTGGAGCTCCTCAATCATGGATGACCTGAGCATTGATAATAATTTATCATTGTTCGTCATCCACTTTTCAAAAGAGTTCCTACAGAAATCTGAGGACTCAATGAGAGGTACAGCTGAACGAGGCACAAGTAACACAAAAACAGTCTGCATAGCAAACATGAATCGCTCCATGAGCCATTTCCATTCCAGGAAATTCGAACCCTTCAAGGGATTTTGTGCCAAAATACGAATAATGATAGACATATCTAAAAATTAATAAATAAATAAATTAAGAACATACAACAGAACAGTTGAATCAAATATGCATAGTAACCTTTAGATAAAACTATACGATTTATTTCCTTCAATTACCCAAGCTAATTCACCGCAAGCTACCCGAGTAGACCGTTTACGATGAACGCTCAACCAGATCAAATGATCCTTTAATTTCTTAACATGCCAGGTATCTTAAGCAAAAGAAATTGATATTGGAGATCTCAAGACCATGTTCACCTATCCGGAGCAGGGATATCCCAAAAGAGTTATACTCCAGGCAACATCTAAGCCAAAATAACCACAAGCCTAACTCCGGACATTAAAAGGTGATTCGACATACGTACTAGACCCATGTGTCCTTCCCTTAACATCCTTTGTTATCCCACTTAGATTAATCTTAGAGATGAGTGAAAGTTGTCTCAATGAAAGCTACCCGAGTAGACCGTTTGCTTAGAGGCTCCCACTTCTCATCTTAAAATAAGTGTTTTATTTTGGAAACCTCATCGCATTGGAACTTGTGAGGGACCCCTAACGTAAGCTACCCGAGTAGACCATTTACACTTTGAGATACCCCACTTCCAATGAGAAGTCGTATTTGTGGAGGTCTAGAAAAGAACCAAAATCCAGCTTAGTATTTTAATTCTAAAGGTTTCATGCGCACACATTATTTTATGTTGCCATAAATTACGTCAATCCAAAATTCCATCATAAATTAATATGAATCCAGAATTTATAGACATAATTTAAAACATAAAATAAATCACATAAGACATGCTCAAAAATAAATTGCAACATGCTTATAAAAGTAAATAATTAAAGCAAATAGGCATGCTTTCCTAATTTACTAGTGCGCACATAATAAATCACATCATACGAGAAATAATTAAATAAACAAATAAAATTTCTCGTGGCCCCTCAGATGAGATTGTAAATTAAATCCTATCTATTACAAGGCTTTAATTACAATACAGATCTTCAAAATTGGGCTCCCACTGAAAAACTGCAAAGCGGGCTGCACAGTGGACCAGAACTAGGGTTCACAGCTGAACCGGGCCGCCTCCGGGCTGGGAGGCCCGAAAACAGGCCCAGCTGCACAAACCCTAGGGTTTGTTGGAAACCCTAGCCGCCAGCCACCCCTACAGCCGCCGCCGCCTCTGACCGCCGCAGCCGCACCACCCACGCCAGCCACCTCCCTCGCGCGACGTCGTCGGCAGAGAGGAGGGTCACCGACGATACCTGAATCACTACAGTCGTGAGAGAGAGAAGAGCGAGCTGTTGCACGCTGCTGCTGCGAATCGCCGCGCGCCTCCCGCTCGCGGCCTTGCTGTTCGACGCCACCACCATCGTCACCGTGAGAGGCGACTAAGAGAGCGAGAGGAGAGCCGGTGCGCAAACCCGGCCAGGGCGCGGCCCAGCTGCACGAAACACAGGACTGCTACGCGCCGCCGCACCCTCACGAATCAGGTTCCGCCGCGAACCTTGTTCGTCCGCCCGCTGCAAACAGGCCGCCGCCCCTCTCAGACGATGCATGCCCGGAATCACGCAAGACGAGACATGGTGGTCAGAGGAAGCGCGCGCGGTGAGAGGCAGCCCAGCCGCGCGCAGGTCAAAACCCTAGGGTTTTCTGCGCGCCGATGCCTTCGCCGTCGCCGGTCGCTGGTGACAGATCTGCTGCGGGAAATTTTTGTTCTCCATCTTCAACTTGGTTTTTGAATATTTTACAGATTGAATAAAAAATACAAAACCGATCTAGATCTATTACATATTTTTCCCTATCAATCTAACCACGGATTTTCTCGTGGTGAAAAACAAAAACCAAAACGAGAAAGCCACGAGATTAAAATATCAATATTCATTTAATTATATTTATCAAGGACAGAGCCAAAGAACTGGAACCTCGCTCTTATACCAATTGTAGGATTCGAGTCTACGACCAACAACATGAGTTGTTATTTAATTCGCAGGACCGTTCTTAGGATATCAAAATAAAGTCAATTAAATGGACCATGCTAATCCTATGCATGATCCTACAATCTTAATTGTAAAGGATGGATTAAGAGAAATACCTTTCTTCAATCGTTTGATCTACAGATCTAGATCGGAGAATGAACGATGAAGTTAGATCTGAAGCGGAATTAAACTCCTTCTTTGATTGTGTTCCTATAGATACGATCTTCTCATCTGTTCCCTTGCTCCTTGGAAATCTGGTAAGGATTATCCACTAAGTTGAATCAGAAAGCCAGAGGATTTGATCAGAATAAATCTCTCCTTCTGATCGTCCAATCTCGCCTCTCACACTCAATATTCTAATTGAATATTAATTGTATACTGTATTGTGTACTTCTGACCTAGAGAGAAATCCTTTATATAGTGTTAGGGTTTTAAGAAAACCCTAACCCTAATGGGCTTGAGCAGTGTGTGGGCCAGACCAGGGATCAAATGCAAATAATAAAGTGGGCCCTATTTATTAATTAATTCTTCCTTGTTTAACCCAGAACATTATTAATTAATAAAACATTGTTTTAACCTTCACCACGGTAACAATGTTGACTCGCCCCTATATTACTACGTTATTAGAAACGTGTTGCATTAAACTAACATGATCCACAAACTTAAGGTTTTAGACATTCATTAATTAATTTGGTTTATGACAATTAACCACAATTAATTAATATCTTATTTCCTGATTAATACCACTCACTCCTTTTCTCTTATGCTTGAACAAATCATTCAGCCTGCAGGACTTAGCATAAAGAACGTTGTGAGCTCATCAGGGAATGTCACCATCCTGAAACAGATATGCTTACCTATACATCCAGCCTAAGCAGACCCCACACAAATTGCCAACACCCAAAGTGCAGGTATAAGAGTACATGTAATACTCGCCACCATAGCAGATCAAAGCGTGGTAAATCCGTGTGTGCCCCTTATCCTTCAGTAAGGTTTAAGATCATAGGAAGTATGTTAGGGATCTGGCTCACTCATATGTCAATGAGAATGTCACATCCCACTGTTGATCCCATCAATACATAAATATGTACCGACACACCAAGTAGCTAGGATAAGCCCACTTATGAACTGATGTGTTGCAGCTTAAACCAACAGCCTATCCAGGGACTGTTTCAGCTGTGATATTGTTTATATCTCGCTAGGTCAAATGAGCCATATGATCCTCTGTGATCTCCTACACAACATATGGTCATCCCTATCTACGAGATAAAATGATATTATAGTTCGTTATATGTTCACATTTATCAGATAGCGAGAATTGTTGATGCAACACTTAAATGAAGGCCAGTATACAAACACTTAATCATTTATGCTTTCTGTATACAATCCCAACACCTAGCACTGTTGTCGCAGTAGATTGGCACGCATTCGGGAGGAATGTCATAATCTAGCGGTTGCTGCCGAATCAACAATACTTGCGCACATCAACTCGCACCTGCTACATATTCAGCTTCGGTTGTAGACGTCGCCATTGAGTGCTGCATCTTGCTAAACCAACTTATTAGCTTATATCCAAGGAATTGGCAGGTGCCACTCGTTCTCTTCCAATCGAATTTGCACCCTCCAAAGTCTAAGTCTGAATATCAACTGAGTGCTAGCCCATCAGACCTTGGATACCAATTCCTAGACCTTCGGTACACTTGAGGTATCGGGTTATCCGCTTAGCAGTATCCAAATGCGACTTCTTGGGGTTTGCTTGATATCTCGCACAAACTCCTACGACATAGGAAATATCTGGTCTGCTAGCTGTTAGATAGAGCAAGGATCCGATAATACCTTTGTAGAGCGTAGGATTCACGAATCACAGGTTCTCCTCCTTCATCAAGGGAAATCTGGCAGCTCGTGCTTATGGGAATCCTTAAGCTCTTCGTCTTCTCTGGACTTTACTTAGCAATGAGATCTCTTGTATATTTCCTCTGATGTATAAAGATCCCTTCACTCGATTGCTGAACTTGGAGTCCGAGAAAATAGGACATCTTCGCAATCATACTCACCTGGAAGTTATTTTGCATTAGCTCTGGAAACTTTTCACACAAGATTGGATTCTTAGAGCCAAAGATAATGTCATCGACATATATCTGCACAAGTAAGATACTTCTTTCATCCTTTATGCAAAAGAGAGTTTGATCAATCTTCCCTTTCGAGAAATCATTGTCTAGTAGGAACTTGGACAAGGTTCCATACCATGCCATTGGTGCCTGCTTCAAACCATATAAGGCTTTCCTGAGCCTATAGACTTGGTTTCCTTGTTTGAAGCCTGGTGGTTGCTCAACATATAATTCTTCTTTGAGTTCACCATTAAGAAAGGCACTGTTCACATCCATCTGCAGGATTGAAAACTCATTGTTGGCAGCATATGCGAGAAACAACCTTATTGCTTCCAATCGGGTTACTGGAGCAAACGTTTCATCATAATCGATTCCCTCGCATTGTCTGTATCCCTTGGCAACTAGACGCACCTTGTTTCTAATGACCGTTCCTGATTTATCCTTCTTGTTCTTGAAAACCCATTTCGTTCCAATGACGCTTGGATGCTCGGATCTGTCTACTAGATCCCATACATGATTGCGCGTGAATTTAGCTAGCTCCTCCTGCATAGAATTCACCCAATCTGGAGATTGTAGAGCATCTTCAATCTTCGTAGGCTCTTCATGCGATATGTAGCACGCTAGCATTGCATTTCCTTGTTGCGTCCTTATTGGATCATTGATGTCATCAATGACAGCATCTAGGGGATGATCACGCAGCCATCTTGGTCTTGGATTGCTGGTTGTTGGGGTTGCATTGCTAGCATCGCCTGCTGAATTGTTGTCTGCTAGATCATTCTCCTCAGCAATCACCTGAGGTTAAACATTTTGCACCTCATCATCTGGAATCTCAGTAGCTGGAATCTCAGCATTCTGAACAGAAGCATTCCGAATCTCAGCATCTTCCTTGGCAATTTCCTCAGCAACGCCCAATCTTCATTCAACAATCTGTATTTGGGATATCTTCATCTTCTTTATCCATCGATCCCATAATCTCTGAATTATTATTATGATAAATTTGGTTGGGGGCCTCAGCATGATCATTAGCATCATGGCCGGTTCAGCAGTTTGGTCACCTGCTGAATGTGCCTGAGTTGGATTACAATCATTCATTGACTTATTTGGATCAATGTGCATATTTTCAAAAGAATTCAAGATAGATTTACCGTGGACATCATTAGCCTCATGATTGTCATCCTTTTTCTCTTTAATAATCATGCGCACTAAAGTAGACTCATAAAAAATAACATTGCATGTTATTTCCAAAACTTGAGAAGTCTTGTTTAACACTCTATAACCTTTGTGAGAAGGATGTCCATATCTTAGGAACACACCTTCATTAGACTTACGCGAAAAAGTGTTAAGCTTTGACTTCCCATTGTTTGAATATAACATGTCGAACCAAAAACACGAAGATGAGTCAGAGAAGGCTTACGACCATTATACACATCATAAGGAGTTTTGTTAAATCTTCCATTGATTGCACTCCTATTTTGAGTGTAGCAGGCAGTCATGACTGCTTCACCCCAATACTTTCCACTCAGCTTCTTTGAAGTTCCTATTCCTAGCATCAACCGCACTGCTTCTTTGAAGTTCCTATTCCTTCTCTCTGTTAGACCATTCTGTTAGGGAGTCCTAGCAGTGGATTTCTCATGCCCGATTCCAACTTCGGGCAAAAATCCATTAGAATGCCATTGCAAAATTCAGTCCCGTTGTCTGATCTTATCCTTTTAACGGTGACCTCTTTGCAATTCTGCTCCTTGAGGATCAGATCTGGAAGGATGAGCTTTACTTCATCCTTGATCCTTAGAAGTCTGACCCATGTGTACCTGGAGAAATCGTCAACAACCACAAGAGTATAAACCTTTTTACTGACAGTAGCTAGAGTGACTGGGCCAAATAGATCCATGTGCAATAGCTCAAGGATTTTCTCAGAAGTGGTCTTCTCCGGATTTGTCTTGAAGGATGCATTCGTCTGCTTCCCTTGGTGGCAAGCTTTGCATACGCCTTCCTTTCTGAAGGTCGCCTCAGGCAATCCTACAACAAGATTGTGCTTGGCTATGTAGTTAATGGTTTTAAAGTTCATATGAGTTAACCTATTGTGCCATAGCAAATTTGTCTCTTCCTTGTTGAATGCTACGAAGCAGGAATGTTGTTGGCCGCTTTGCCAATCAACAGTATATGCTACCCTTGCGGATGCCTCTTAGCTTCACTTCTCCTGTAGCATTGTCAACAATTTCACAGCCAGTGTTTATGAAATAATCATTGTACCCATTTTTGCATAGTTGGCTGATGCTCAGTAGATTGTGCTTGAGGTTGGAGACGAGAGCAACGTTGATGATTCTCATTCCATCTTGCTCAATGCATCCTCTTCCAATCACTCTTCCTTTGTTATTATCACAAAACATGACTGTGGGGCCATAAACTCTTTGATGTTTTGAGAATAGTTCTTCTCTCCCCGTCATGTGTCATGAGCAGCCACTATCTAGGATCCATTCATTTGACATGCCTGATGTCATAGCTCTTAGACCCTGTTCCTACAAAAATCAACAATTTTGTTTAGGTACCCGCATAGCATCGGATCCTGTAGGATTAGCATAGATCATGGTTCCTTTTGGAACCCACATCTTGGTGATCTTCAAGATTTTCTACTTGAAATCACTCTTAGAAACCTTCTTGACCTTAGTTAGATAAGCAAATTTTGCATAATTTGAACGAGGTGGAGTAGTGTGCTTAGCATTCATAGTCCTTTTAAAAGTAAAACGATTGGACTCAGGCCTCACATAGGTGTTCCTCCTATGTGGTGTGTACTTATGGTACTGTGGTCTTACAGCATGGTATGCAACCTGCTTGCCCCTATTAAAGATAGGATTTGCTATCCTAGCATTGGATGCACAATGCTCAGCATTCATCCTAGACACTGCTGAGTGTGGCTTAGCAGGCATTCTCTGGGTACTCTGCTGAGATCTAGAAGATGCATGCTGCTTATGCCAATCATTCTGCTTAGCAGTTGACGAATCAATAATTACCTTTTCCTTACCGTTTTCAGCATTGACTTTTCCAGCAGAAACGAATGAAATCTTTTTCTTAGAAAATTCAACATTTCTACTCAAAACTTCCTTAGAGGATTTTCCTACGACTTCAACACAACCAAGACCCAGTCCAGATTTATCAGAATGTTTTCTCTGTTGGCTAACAATGGCACTTAGAACTGCTTTGGTGGATGTGTAAGCACAAATGCAATCCTCCTTAGGTTTATTCTTCAAAGCTAGATTCTCCTTATCAATATTTTAAAAATTTTCAACAAGTTTGGAGTAATCAGCTTTGAGTTTCAAGAGTTCCTCACTTTCAGACCTTAGTCTTTCGACTTCCTAGGTCAAAGGATGTAACTTTGAGTTTCAGTGAGGTATTCTCTCCCACAATAACATTTTTTATATCGTACATTTTTTAAAACTCTATTGAAAGCTTAGTGAGATAACCATCCTCGGAATCTAAGGAAGAATCCTCCGATTGATACATGATTTTTGAACTAGAAATGGTAATAGAATTTACCTCATGTGCATTGACTGCTAGAGCCGACTCAACATTTTGCTCAGCTTCAGCATCCTGAACATCAATGATATTTTCCATCAAGACCAGCATGGCCTCCTCATCATCCTCTTCTAAAGAGTAATATTCCTCTTCATTGTCAGGAATGTCGGGCACTTCTGTCATGGTCAGCAGTGCTCTGGTGACTGCTTTGACAACTCTCCTCTCAAAATTTGTTTGAGGTGCTCTCTTTCCTCTTGGCTCACCCCAAGACAATCGTGCTTTAGGTGATCTGGCGAATTACATTCAAAGCACGTCCTTGACTTCCTTTTTGTCGTGCAAGAGGATGAAGTGAGCTTAGCTTATTCGGCTTCCTTCTCTGCTTTTGCTTCCAGCATGAGCTTTTGAAGCTTTCGTATCTGCTCTTCGAGCTCACTGATCTTGAGATCTACATGCTGTGAGCTTGAGGTTGAAGCAACTTCCTTTGCTGGTGAGGCTGGTGCAAGTTTTTCATTATTGTGGAGGGGCTTCCTTGGCTTCCATCTTCCAGCATCTTTCTTTACAAAGAATGCTAAGTTTTCCGGGGGTACAACATTTGTTGACGAATATTGAGCCACGACTGCTTCGATCTTTTTCGATTACTGTATTAAAAACTTGTGAGCTTTAAGTTGAGAAAATACCTCAGATGTAGACATTTTGCTGAGGTCTTTCTCACTCAGACTCGTCATCTTCACAAACCAATCGCTCATTGGAAAGAGTTTGGAAATGATCTTATTGTTCATTTCTCCATTATCATACGTCTTTTCCAAGTTCTGGAGCTCTCCAACGATGGTATTGAATCTTTCTTCCATCGCTTGAATGGATTCACCTACAAGCATTGAGAAAGACTCATATTTATCAACGGCTATCTGGAGTTTATTTCTCTTCATTTGGTCTATCTTCTAGGAAGATGCGCACACAAAGTCCCACATCTCCTTAGCTGTATCAAAGTCTAGAGCTTTGTCTGCCATCAACGGGGATAGACAGTCTAGAATGAGCTTCTTTTCCAGATACTCCAGCTGAGCTCTTTTCTTATCCTCGACCGTCCATTCATCAAACGTCTTCTCGACCATTGGAGGTGGTCTTGGTTGCCCCTCAGCAACTGGACCAACGAAGATATTAGGCTTCATTATCTTGATGGGTCCTTTAGTGAGAACATCCACCATCTCCGGATGTATACTTTGGAGCTGGATGGTGGCCATCTACTGCAGAAGTTGAACTTCTCCTTGATACTTTGGAAGAGTATGATTCATCTTGGCAAGCTGAATGTACCTGATCTAAACAACAAAAACAGTGCAAGGAAAATATAGATCTGGTCAAAAGTGACTCAGAAGCAGTAAGTCTTACGATCTCTTGCTCTGATACAACTTGTTGGTCCCTATTCAGAGTCGTGATAAGCAGCGAAAGTCTACTTAGTAAATGCGGCGGAATGTTTAAGTATCTTGCACTTAGTTTTTTCTTCAAATATTTAACTCAAGGTAGGTGTTAAGATTGTTTCAGAGATATACTCTAGCAACTTGAGGTTACTAGGTTTTAAATCAACAAGAAGAAACAATAAAACAGTAACAAGAACACAATGATTATAGTGATTCGATCCTTAAAGATCTACGTCCACTCCTCAGTCGAACAATGAGAATTCACTAAAAAGATATATTCAATTACAAGGAATCGCCTGTCTCTTGTAGCAGGTGGTGAGCTTTCGAGCCAGCCACTACAAAGATATCCTCCGTTACTTGGATCTTTCGGTCGGCAGCTGCACCTAAGTCAAGGGCGCACCTACTTAAAAGTTAACCTTGCTACAATGGAAGCTATTATAGTTCCTTCCTTAACTCTCCTGGAGGTTTTGGCAACAGCCCGTCGTAGTCAATCTCTTTTCAGAGATGTGACTGCTGGATGCTTCATAGGATGAAAGTTATCCCAATGATTGAGTGTTGAATAAAGTCAAGGAATCCTCTTGAATGCAGTGTCAGATATTTAATGTTTGACACTTGCTGTTGAGCGCTTTGAGATTCTTCTTGTCTCTTAAATGTGCTCTCAACCGACTACTCTTTTTGGTTTTTGGTCGCTTGTAAAGTTTATCTTAGCCGTGAGTAGTTGCAGGGGTTCAAGAGTTGATCTCTCTTGTTTGGACATCTCTTTTATATCTGGAGATTTAAACTTTGAATCTCCAGACCCGTTAGACACAACGTCTCTTTTGTCCAAAAGAGCTACTTGCATTTTTGTCCTTTCCGGCGTGGTACAGTGTCTTTTTACCTACTTCGGGAAGGCTATTCATCCTTGGTTGTACCTTCTGTCAGAACGGTAGTCTTAGGAAGAGTTTGCTGAATATCTCCTTGCTTAGTATTCTATAGGAGAATGCTGGGAGCACTCTGCTAAGTATTTCGACCTTTTGACTGCTAAACTCTTCTAGCATTCTACTTTGTATCCAACTGTGGACTCCTCAGCTGGGATTCAATTCTTGCATTATATTCTAAGATGCTTCTAAGCAATCTCTCAAGAACAGGGATGCAATTCTTGCATTATATTCTAAGATGCTTCTAAGCAATTAACCACAAATTTAACTCCGGCTAAAAGAGACAGTTTAGCATGGCACGTAACCATACCGCACAGCCCTTAAAGCTTTTGTTATCTATAATTTAAATCAATCCTATAATACTTGTGAAAGAGGTCTACGCAACCTACACTCGTAGACATTTACGCGAAGCCCTCCCACTATTCACATGATTTGAATTGTTTGTCTAGAAATCCCAACAACCGTACCCATGCACCTCCGGGAACTAGCAAGCTACACTCGTAGATGTTTACTAGAACGAGAGATACACTTACAGCCTAGGACCCCTTTGTGGAGGTCTATTGATTAAAATATTTGCTTAGTATTTTTCTTTTAAAAGGTTTCTTTATGCGCACACATAATTTCTTTGTCATTATGTTTTCCAAATTTTTGCATGTAATTAAACAAGCCCAAAAATTCCCAAAATATAATCCAACAAAAACAAATTAATCACATAAGCATGCTTGAAAAGCTGTAAATAATAAAAGAGATAAATCATGCTTTTCCTATTATCTACACATGCTTAATTACGCACATAAATAAATCACATATCATACGAGGATAATTAAGAAAAACAAAAATTCCTCGTGGCCCCACAAAATAGAAAAAAATATCTATCTATTACAAATTTGAATTTTGAATTAATTTGGATAAATCCAAATCTTTTTAAATCTTCAAGGGCCTTCAAATCTGGATACACCACCAAATCTTTTGGATTTTTAGGCCTTTGTAATCTGATGATTTGCCCTAACCGTAATGCAAACCCTAGGGTTTACACAGAATTGTGCAAACCATCAAAACACGAGCCACTGCGATGGGACAGCGACAGCTGACGACAGCCGCAGCCACCGCCGATCGCCGCCGCCGCCAGGCCGGCCACCGGCGTGCG
>JAPKLW010000306.1:595369-611745 GCA_026898455.1 Plectranthus barbatus
TGATACCAATTGTAGGGTTTTTCCGTGAACCGAATCACCAAAACCAAACTGAACCGGATCGATTTATGGTTATTTCACATAATTAAAATTCTCAAAACCCTAGCATGCTCCTATGAATTTAATACAAAGATTTGTGGATTTAGGGTTTACCGTAACTCCGTCGAGTCTGAACCGATCTTTCGCGTTTGAATCTGCGGAAACAAAAATTAGAGATCTAATTTCTAAGAATAAATATGAAAAACAAAGAGGAGAAGAAAGATAATATGTTCTCCAGATTAGATCTTCAGGGTTGTGTCCCAATGCTGATCAGATCTACTACTGGTGAGGACTCTGTAGATCTGTATTTTGAGCAGGACCAGAATCGGAATTCTCCTCCCTCTCTACCAAAAACGGCGCCTCCTCTCTCTCTCTAGGTTTAGTGTGTTTCAACTGTGTTACAACTTATGAGAGAGAGCTGTCTATTTATAGATCTAGGGTTGGAAACCCTAATGGGCCATTTTGGGCTCAATTTAGCATATTTCATTGGGCCAGTCCTGGGACCTAATGCAAATAATAAAGTGGGCCTATAAATTAATTAATTCACATGTCCACAACCCAGGACACAATTAATTATTTAATACTCCCTCCGTCCCACTTGAATTGTCACACTTACAAAATTGGGCGTCCCAACCAAGTTGTCACATTTTCAAAAAAGGCAACTTTTTCACACTCAACAATAAAATATTAATCCCACTAACTCATTCTACACTCACAACTCTTAATTTCCGTGCCGAAAAGAAAGGCGACAATTGTAACGGGACGGAGGGAGTATTAAATTTTTTTCACCACAGATTTAATATTGACCTACCCCTTTATTACCACGTTATGAGAACGGGTTGCATTAATTAAGAATCCCCATATTTAAGGTTACCGGACATCCATTAATTAATCGGAGTCTTTGTCAAGCTCTAAATTCAATTAATTAATATCTTATAATTCCTGAGTAGCACCACTCAAACCTTATCACTCGTGCCTGAACTTAATCAGCCTGCAGGACTTTGGCACGATGAATGTTATTGAGCTTCTCAGGGAATGTCCCCATCCTATAACTTGAATATGGTTACCTAAGTCCAGTCTCAGGCGGTACTACACGAACAGTTGTTACCCAAGATGCGGATATACGAGCACGTTACTTAGGCTCTCCACCATGGCAAGTCAAAGCAACAGTCAACCTGTGCAAACCCCTGAACCTTCGTTAGGGTTTGAACTCAATCAATATAACGAGATCTTGTATTCGCTGATGTCAGACAAACGAATATATCTCCCTGCGGTCCATCAATACGCCACATCAATACGCCACCTCTGCGTACCAGCATGTCAAGTAACCAAGACAGACTACTTATTCCGACAATGCCGCAGCCATCCGGACAGACGTATCCTCATACGCTGTCTCAGCTATGATCAGGTTTATGTCTCACTAGGTCAAGTGATCATACTGTCTTATGCGATCTACAACACGCTGTATGATCGTTCCTATCTGTGAGACAAGAGGATATCATTGTTCATACATGTAAGATTGTTAACAGATAGGAGAAATAAACCGTTGTATACTCATTGTAATAAATGCTTTCAGTATACAAAACCCATCAGATATCTCCCTGGGCCAACCAGTGGTACCAGAGCATTGATATATGTCTAAATCATGGGGTGGGATAATATGTCTTTGGTAGCAGCTGCAACACCACGGGCATAACAAGGGTGCAGTTCATTTAAGTACCCATAGTTGACAAAAATACGAACTAAACTAGTTGGGTGATTTATGTGCAGGCGATGATGGAGGACCAAGGAATGTGGGAGGCATTTAAGCTAGCAAAAGGCGTAAAGGAAGTCGTTTGGCTTGATAAGAAGGCGAGGTTGCACCTCTAACAAGCACTACCAACGGACATCATCATGCAAGTAGAGAACAAAACCACAACAAATCAAGTTTGGGACTGCCAAAAGATGATGTTCGTCAAGGCAGAAAGAGTGAAGCATGCAAGATTGTAGATGCTCTAGAGTGAGTTTTGATCTGATACACATGAGTAACATTGAGTCCCTTGATCATTATATCGGGCGACTCACTGCAATTGTTTTGAACTACTCGAGTCTTGGAGGAACTCTCATTGACTCCACATTGGAAAAGAAGTTGTTCGACAGAGTGCAAAAATGGATTATTAGTTTGATAATAAGCATCGAACTATTGTAAGACCTCGAAACACTCACATTTAAAGAAGTGGTCGGAAAGCTTACTGCATTCAAGGAACACACCCGCAAAAAGAGACACACGCGGAGAATGGAAGGAGGAGCAAGTACTTCTCACTCAGGTGGAGTGGGAAGCCCGGTTCTAAAGAGACGGCATGGAGTCATCATCATCCTAGCTGAGAAGGTTTCTTGCTAATAGAGGGAACCACAAACGTCAAGGTAGATCCAGAGGAAAAGGTCTAAGGAGAGGTGGCTGAGGAGCACCACCTTGAGAGGATGGTGTTTCTGCTGGAAATGGTACTATTTGAGACAAGTTATTCGATCTTCGTCGAAAATTTTAGATCGCAACACAGAATCAACGAAAAATAGACGCATGTGGAAAAGACTAGAATTGATACAATAGGGAAAATCCAACACCTTTGAAGTCACCCCTTAGAGAACAGTAGGCAAGGACAAAAACTAACCCCTACAATGCAACAAGCAACTCGCCTCAACATCGATGGATATAGTGAAGACGCCACAAAAGGATGTGAAAGTACGATTCATAAGTCGATTTTAAATTTAAAGGTAATCAACAAAAATTCATGAGTTTTCAGAATTGGACAAATAACTCAAAATTTTTATTAACTGGAAATTTAAAACTGAAACTGAATTGAAACAAAAATATGAAGCCCAATTTATTGAGAGAAAATGAAATCTAATCAGAAGTCAAATATAATCTTAATCAATCTACGAAATCAAATCAAATCCTAACAAATCTAGAAATGAAATCTTGCTATAAATCAAATCAAATAAATATCAAAATTTGTCTAGATATCTCAAGACATATCAAATCTTCTCTTATCTTCATTGATATCTTGATACATCTTTGTCTCTCATAAATCCCAACATCAATAATTTAATTAAGTCCACATGACTTAATAAAATTCTTCAATTTTGGACCCCTTCAATAATTTAATTAACACCAAATGACTTAATTAAATTCTTCAATTTTGGACCACCTTGATTCTCATCAATCCCCTCATCCTCAAATGCATTTGACCACAAATCCACGTCTTTAGTCATGATTAACTATCTTACATCACCTTTAGTTGGCGTGTTTTGGCATATTATTATCTTCAAACATTATCAATTGTTTAGTCTCCTTCTCCCCCACTGCCTTTTCTGATTCCGAACCCTCTTGTATATCTCTTGACTCAAAGGTTTACTAGTAAAAACCATGAGAACAAATGGTATTGTGATCTCTTCCACAACTTCCTCCAATGGAGTATGAACTACTATGTCTACTTCCTTAGTCTCTAGATTTTGGCTTTGAATACCAAAAACTGGACTGGTAATGATTGTGAGTCTAACCGAATTCTCAATCTCATATTTATTTTCAATTGAATCCTCCATAGGTGTATGTGTTATATCATCATCTTTGGGCTCTTGAATTGAAGCACTCATCGACTTAAATTCTAATCTTACTAATGCATGTTCCACCAATGATTTAAGCTTTTCTAATGAGAAATAACTGTCTAACATATCTTTGTTATAAATCCTGTTTATTTTTAATTGATCCTCAATGTTGATGGCTGTAAAGACCATGTCAAGCAAGTGCACATAAGATTGTTGCTCCTCCACTCTTTCTCGGATTTCCCAATTCAACCCAGCTAAAAATCTTTCCATTGTTGCTTTTGTATGTTCAATTCTATTGGCTCGAATCATTACTTCATTAATATCTATTTAGTAGTTGTTGAGGTTCGATTTGTGATTATATAGGGACCCTTGGAACTTACGATAGTTCAAATAGAATATGACCGAAAACAAAGCAAAAAATTGGATATGCGATTGATAATAAGATAATTATGCTAAGTGAATTCGAGAGTACAAGCCTATAAAGCCAAAATACGTGTGAAAAATTAGCTATCGACGACCCTTTTATAGTTCAAGGGAGCTGGTACAACCCTAGCTTATTTCGGGGGTGGTTCCGATCTTAATGGGGACCGTTGATGGTCGTTTTATTTTCTTCGGGTCCATGGAGCTAGGGTTTTGGCTGGGTGATGAGTTCTTCCCGTTGGTGGAGCGGTGAATTCAGAGGTGGTTCTGATCTTTACTGGGGTACTTAGTATAGGGTTCTTGAACCTCCTTCCGAGTATTACATGACTTGGGACTTGAATTTGTCATCCTTTTGAAGGGTCGTGCATACCGGTTCCGGAGCTCCTTGCTGGGAGGAGTAGGCCGTAAGGACCTGTGGTAGTTCCCTTGATGGTGGGTCGTGATTTGGGCTTCTTGGCTCGTGCTCTGCGAAGGCTGGACCTTGCTGATAGCCAGTTAGGCTTGTTCCATTAGGTAGGTCCTGGTGGGTTCAAAGGAGCTTGCGAGAGCGGACCCCTTTTGGGTCGTTGCCATCACTATTGGGCATGGGCCTAGTCCTTACAGCCCAATCACTTTTGGGCCCAATGATAGCCCCTTCGGGCTTGCGGTTGATTGCTAGGGAGGCCCCAAGATCGAACAGTTGGGTCATACCAAACATACGCAAGTGCTCAAAGTAAGGAGGTTCCGAGCTCCTCGTGAGGAGACATCGGGAGCCCTAGAGGGGTCCTCGTGAAGTCCCTATCTCCTTTGGATGGTCGGTTCCCCATGGGTGAACTTGACAAACATAAGGTCCTACTTGGTGGATTCTTACATGGGAATGCAAATGGATCGGTAGAGCTATCTTGCTGGCTCAAGTCATGGATCCAAAACCACGAGAAAGGAGAAGGGACATCCCGTAGGATGTCCCGCTTTATGGGAGCTGGGCTCTCATGTACAACGCTTTGTGCATCCCCGTGGGGAATTCATACATAGGGGTTTGAGGTTTTGTTGAATTGTCTAATAGCCTCTAGGGTCCTTTGGGGGGAATCGGACCCTAAGGCTGTGTTGGATCTCGAGTTTATGACTTGTCGGGCTGTGTGGATCAGGTCCTACTAGCCGGGTTGCGGCATTGAAAATTGTGCACGAGAGTTATAGGCGGATTTGTTGCCTGGTGCTGGTGTAATAGTAAATATGTTGAAATTGGAGGACGATTTCAAAATATTCTTGGAAGGTGATCTGTCGCCTGCAAAAGGATGTCAAATCAACACACTCTTCTCATTACTTTCTCGAGTTTTTCTTATTTTCTTCTGGCGAGTTTCTCCGGCGGTAACAAACTTTACCCTACGCTCGATTTCTTGGCATAATGTTAGTAGCCCTAAATTCCATCCAATCCTCGTAAGTTATTCTTGTATTAGTGTGTGCACTTGTGCTTGTTGTGGTGGTAGACTTGATGGGTTGAGAGTTAGGGGTTCTTGGGTTTACTTTCTCTCCATTTCATCTCAGTCGGATTCCCAGAACAAGGGCAATAGCTCTCCCCCTTTGTATTCTGAGTCCTTGCTCTCCGATTGTTCCGCCTCGGAGGAGGTTGGTTATCTTTCATTGGGTAGAGGTTCGCCTGAAATAGAGCAAGGCAATGAGGGTAAGTCTCTTTCTCGGCGTCCGATCGTTGAGGTGTCTTCTTCGTCTGGTGGTGAACCACCGATTCAATCTGCTAGGTATAAGACGTAGAAGGGGAAGGAAGTTAAGGAGGGACCAAGTTATGGATGCTGTTTCCACGATGTCGGTTAGCCAATTGGTGGAAGCCCTTGGTTAGGTGGCTAGGGTTCCCCAGCATTTAGGGTTCCCTTGGCAGAGGAACGATGTTTTAATCCTCCGTTGGGGTATGAAGCTTTTTATCTTCCTATTCTGGAGAAGGGGGTTGATCTTCCTCTCCATCGTTTCTTCTGCAATGTTCTTAATTCATACGGTCTTTATCCATTTAATCTATCACCGGTTAGTTGGTGCTATATTATGGGCACGTTCTTGATCTTTATGGACCAGGGGCTTGGCCTTCCTTCCATTCGTGAATGGCATTATTTATATCGCCTCAATCCCTACTGCTCGGGGTACTAATATGACAAAAAATGGACGGGGGACAGAACGTTGCTGGTCATGGGCACCCCGGATAATTCTTCCAAATGGTGGAGCAGGTGGTATTTTCTTGGAATGGACTCAAAGGATCCTAAGTTCACCCCAATTGGAGAGGATTCTCTAAGTTGGTTCTTGTCCCCCGGGTTATTTTTCGGTTTATTTGGTATTTCTATCATTCTCATGTATTATTTGGGTTTTTTTTGCAGGTTTGTAACGCATTGAGCTTACGAAGGCGAAATTGAGGAGAGTAGATAAAGCATACACTGCGGAGGTCACATCTTGGAAGGAGGTGAGAGTGGGGAGGAGTATCTCGGTTAATAACATCAGACATCCAGACGACAAGGTAGAGGTCTGATAGATTTATATACTGAAAGCATTATGATTGGTATATTATGTACAAGGTCGATTGGTTAATATACTGGGAATCATAAATGTTGTATGTTCATCTCCTGTATGAATTAACAAACGTGTGTCGCAAACGCAATTATCCTCTTATCTCGTCGATTGGGAGATCATACGGTGTGTAGAAGATCACGGAAGATCGTATGGATCATTTGACCTAGCGAGATATAAATAGTTATCACAGCTGAGACAGTTCCAGGATAAATTGTCGGTGTAGGCTGCAGCATACGCAGTAATAAGCATCTTATCTTGGATGGCTTGGTATTCTGGTGTGGGGCACACATTGATAAGGACCTAAGTCGAGATCGATTCTTTTATATGACATTAAAAGAATCTAGATCTCTATGGCTTGACGAGATCCTAAGCCTAAATGAAGGTACAGAAGTATATGCAGATTGTGTATTACTTTGAGTTGCAGTGAAAGGCTCTAGTTGAGCTTGTATATCTGTATCTTGGGTAATAGCAGTTTGTGTATGACTGTCTGGTACTGGAACTAGGTAACCACATCCAGTATAGGATGGTAAAATTCCCTGAACAGCTCAAAAGGTTCGTTATGCTAAGTCCTGTAGGCTGATTAAGTTCAAGTATAAGTGAAATGGTTTGAGTGGATTGATTCAGGAATATAAGATGTTAATTATTTAAATAGCTTGTCAGAGCTTAAATTAATTAATGAATGTCTGTAACCATAAATGTGGGGATATACCGAGCCCATGCAACCCGTACCTTAAAACATTGTAGTAAATAGGTAGGACAGTATTGATTCTCTGGTGGAATGAATCAATATTAATTAATTAATTATATTCTGGGTTGAATATGGAAATTAATTAATTCATAGGCCTTATTTGCTATTTGCATTTTGGTCCCTGGTCTGGCCCATGAAACTCAAGCCCAATAGGAGTCCAGTATTTTCCTTTAAATAGGCCTCAGTTCCTCAGATCTCAACACACCAGAGGATCATAAGTTGAACACAGCAAACCAGGTTTTGGGAGCTGTGGTGATCGACTAAGATCTGAGAATGAGGAGAAAATTCTGCTTCTCAACCGGGCAAGGGATCTGATAGAGAATCTTCACAAGATTTTCAGATCGAGTTGGGATACAGATCAGAAGATCAAATCAGGAGGATTTTTCTTCTTCTCTCTCTCCTTGTTTTCGAAAATAATTATTTTATTTTCATTGATTTATTTCCTCAATCTCTTAGGAAATTAAATCTTTGTGCGTGGGAAAGATCAAGAGGAATCTCCGCGCACGCGTTCTTCAGGTTTCATCAATCCAGGTATTCCGCATAAACCTTCTTATGCATAATAATATAGGAGCGGGCTAGGATTGTTCATAGGCATAGCAATTTATTTTTGATATTCCAATTAACGATCCTTGGCAAACGGACTTCGTGATTCAGTTTATGAATCCCTTCAACTGGTATCACAGCCAGGTTTATTTAATTGGCTCTATCGGAAAAATAATATTGTCTATGATTATGCATGATTATTATTATCGATTGCATGCAATGGATGGTTTTGGATTGATTGTATGTTTTTCTTCCTCGTGGTTCTCAAGTTAATCCGCCCTTTTATATGGATTCATTTTTCACCCACGAGATAAATCCGTGGTTAGATTTAGATTTTTTTTAGATTGTAATTAGGATTATTCTATGTAATCTTTTTTATTTAAGAATTAAATCTGTAAAACAGAAAACGAAGAACACGAAGAACGTGAAGAACACGAAGAACGAAGGACCGCACGACGGCGCCGAAATGGCAGCAGGCCGTGCACGGCGGTCGCGCGCAGCGAGGGGCACGGCAGCGCAGCAGCTGTGCGGCCCACAGCCAGCCAAGCACGGTGCGAGGGATTCGGGACGGCGACGCAGGGAGGCTAGCGCCTGCCGGGATGGCGGACGAGTGCGGCCAAGGCACGATAGGGGCGCACAGCACGGCGGAACCCTAGGGTTCGCGCGCGCGCGCGTAGCACCCGCGCAGCCTTGCGCGCTTTCGCGGCGGCAGGCAGGCGCTCTCCGGGCGGTGGCGGCAAGACCTGGTGGTGTGGCGATGGCTCGGGAGACGGAGGCCGGCAACGGTGGTCGGTGGTGGCGGCGCGGCCGCAACCAGCGCAAACCCTAGGGTTTGCGGGTGCGTCCCAGAGCGTGCGTCCCCTCCGCACCTCATGCGCATTTTCCGGTGAGCCTAGGTGAGCCAACGGTGGAGAAGAAGATAAACGGCAGTTAGGGCAACAGTTGGGGCAAATCGGGGCGGCAGCATGCAAAACGGGCAGCAGCCGGAGGAGGCGGATTGCGGGCTACAACCATGCACACACGTGCATGGCTGTTGCGCAATTCTAAGAGCCCTCACGGTGGCGGCGAGTCGCCGGCGACGATAGTTCGCAGGTGGTGGCTCGTCGGGCTAAGTTCTCGCGGTCTATTGGGCTTGCAATGTGTGCCTAGGTCCGCAATTTGGTTAACTGGCCCAGTTGTCCAATTTTCTGATAAATCAAATCTTGGAGGCCCAAATTCAGAAAATGAATTCAGATCTCAGTCCAAGTAGTGGGAGCCCATTCGAAGATCTGTATTATTAATTTCAACTTGTAATAGTTAGAATTGATTTTATTTCATATCATGGGGCCACGAGGACATGTTTTATTTGCTTTATTATCTGTCTTGGCATGATATACGTGTTTAATTTAATTGCACCGCATAAAAGCATGTTGTAGATAATAGTAGCACGTTTACTGCTTTTATGTAATTAATTATAACTATAAATTCGGGGTTCATGCCATGCATGATAGAATTTTAGCAATGTTATAATTATGTCTACATAAAATAATTTGTGCAATTGAACCTTATGAACTAAAAATTACTAAGCTCATAATTTGGGAAGACCTCCTCAAAACGATCCTTTATTGGAAGTGGGTAATTAATTAGGTAAACATCTACATGAGTAGCTTAGTTAATTTATTATTCATAAGTTCTAATAGATAGGATTTCTTAAAACAAACATATATTTCATGTGAGAAGTGGGAGTTCATGCGTAAACGTCTACATGTGTAGCTTGCGTATTGAATTTTCATAAGTTCTCTAGGGATTGAATTAAATGAGACAACCTTATTATAGGGATCGGGTGTGTTCTAATAGATCCTTATATGGGAGGATTGACTTTGGTGGTAAGCTAGCTTAGATGTTATCCAGAGTATAACTCATTTGTGATGTCCTTGCTCAATAGGATAATATGGTCTTAAGTTAGTCTCCAATTATTAATTCCATTTGTCTAAGGAACCCGGGCATGGATTGGAATTATAGGACTGGAATTGAAAGATGCAGTCTGGTTAAGTGTTTTGTTGTAAACGTCCACATGTGTGGCTTGCAATAGTAATACTTAGGCAAATTGGAGGAAACATTAATATTGTTTTATCATAAGGATTCAATATTTAATTGTTTCAATAGTTTGCAACTATGTTTTAATTTCTGTTTTTAATTTATTGTTTTCAGACATGTCTATTGCTCACATTGTCAACCTCTTAATAACAAACCCTTTAACTGGTCCGAATTTTCCTGAGTGGAAGTTATGCTTCATGGAAATGCTCTGCACTGCAAAACATGCCCATATACTTTACATGCACCCTCTAACTCCCAAGTATTGGAACTGTACTGGTTATGAGCGAGCGTTCTATGACAGCTTCTGATGAGTTTGCCCGCAAACTCATCATGAAGAGTCTGTCTAGAGAATTAAAGCTCAAGTACAAGAAGTTCGGATCTGCTGTTGAGATATGGAGGGATCTTGTGAAGGTTTATGGGAAGGTGAGACGAACTGTCAGTTATAATCTTGTAGAAGACCTGGTCTGCAAGAGGATGACTGATGGGAGTTCGTTGCTTCTGCACTTCATCAGTATGATGAGAATTATGAGAAAGTACAGAAAGAGAGGGGGACGAGTCAGTAAGCGGGCATAAATAAACATTGTCCTGCACTCTCTCTCTGATTCTTATGATGATTTCATCAAGTCCCTCAGTACCAGGCGCGAGTTTACTCTTCATGAGTTACTCTTAGCCCTGATGCGAGAGGAGTCTGATCTTAGGGCATTGGAATTTGCTCCAACTTTGTCAGCTTTTAACAAGAAAGTTGCTGAAGCAAAGGAAATGCTTAAAAGATTAGATAAAGCTGATTTAGCAGAGGATGTCATAAGGCCATGCAAACACAAGCGAAGTGAAGTAGATTGTCCAGTGCTCGGCACGGGTATACAAGGTACGTCATGTGCATTTATAACGAAAACATGTTTAGCATCGGTTTCTACCCATTCTTGGGTAGTGGATACTGGAGCTACTGACCATGTTTGTTATACTTTGCAGGGATTTAGGCCGACAAGGCAGCTGAAGCATGACGAGATTACCATCTCAATGGGCAACGGAGAGAGAGTCTCAACAGTAGCCATTGGAGATTTTACTTTATGCTTTGAAAACAATGTTTTGATTTTGAGAGATGTTTTATATGTGCCGGTTTTTCGGCGGAACTTAATTTCAGTTTCCAAGTTATATTGTGATGGATATTTAGTTATTTTTGATAGTGGAGTTTCTATCATTGGTAATAACGGTGTTATCTGTCATGGCAAACTGATTCACTCTCTCTACATCATAGATTGTATGCATAAATCTTCCGTAAATGTTGCAAACTCATCCAATAATAATAATCATTTAAAGAGAAAGTTTTCTTCCGATGAGGATCAAACCTATCTCTGGCACTTGAGACTAGGTCACATCAATCAAAAGAGGATTAATAGATTAGCATGCGATGGGCTCTTAGATTCTTTCCAAGTGGTACCGCATCAAATCTATGAGTCCTGTGTAGAAGGAAAGATGACGACCAGGCCTTTTAAGGCAAGTCAGTCTCGAGCAAAGAATGTGTTGGAATTGATCCACTCTGACTTATGTGGACCAATGTCCACGCAAGCTCGTGGAGGTTATGAGTACTTCGCCACATTCATTGATGATTACTCAAGATTCGGATATCTCTATTTGCTTCGCCATAAGTCTGAATGCTTTCAGAAATTCAAAGAGTTTAAGACTGAGGTACAAAAGAAGCTAGGTTTACGACTATCAAGACACTACGATCAGATCGTGGTGGAGAATACCTCAGTAACGAGTTCTTGCAGTACTTGTCAGTTAACGGGATTACATCCCAGTGGACTGCACCAGGAACCCCTCAACAAAATGGTGTAGCGGTAAGAAGAAATAGAACTATCTTGGAAATGGTCAGGTCGATGATGAGTTATGCAAGCTTGTTGATTTCGTTTTGGGGATATGCCTTGGAGACAGCGGCCTATTTGCTTAACCTGGTACCTTTTAAATCAGTTCCTAAAACACCTCTGGATCTCTGGTATGGGCGAAAGCCAAGTTTGAACAGAGTGAGGGTTTGGGTTTGTCCAGCATATGTGCTGACAAAGGAACCTGATAAGTTAGAAAGTAGGTGTAAGCTGATGCTGTTTGTAGGATATCCCAGGCAAACGAAAGGTGGTTACTTCTATTGTCATGAGAATCAGAAAGTCGCTGTCGGTACCAACGCAAGATTCTTGAAGGACGAATATGTAAGAAACCACAGATCCAAGAGTGAAATTGTCCTCCACGAGCTTGAGGACAAGGAAGCAATTCCACCAGGAAAGCCCAGTGTAATGGTAAATCCACCTACAAAAGGTGAGTCTAAACCAACACTCCAACTAATGCAAGGTCAGGGACTGATAAGCTCATTATTTTATTCATGAGTCTATATTAGGTGGTATTATGCGCGTTTTGGTGTTTTTGCAGGTTTTAGGCCTAAATTCACTTGAAAACCGTTCCGAAAGCAGTGAAGAGTTCTTCCACAAGGCGAATTCGGGCTATTGGCACATGACAATGGATGATACTTTGAGTTAGCTCTCCAACGCAGCTGAAATCGGGTCAATCGGAGTTCGGGAGAGGTAGTTATGGCCAAAACCGTGAGACCGCGCAGAAGGGGCGAGAGACCACGTCGATCGATGCCAATCAGCATCGATCGACGCCAAAGAGGAAGCCATGTCGATCGATGCCAATCAGCCACGATCAACGCGAGTCTGTCTGGTGGAGGAGAAATTTGACGAAAATCGGATTTATTCATATCTTTAGCCCTAGATTTGATAGGATACACATCCACCCCTATAAATAGACTACTAAATTCGATTTTTCAGTACCAATCATCATATTATTCAGTTTTGAGAGTTTGGAGACATGGGAAACACGAAACCCTTTTATTTTTCTTGTAAGTTCTTTATGTTTATGAAATTTAATATGTTTTATTTTGGATTTCTATATGCGATGAGTGGCTAGAAACCCTAGCGGGTTCTAGGGGTTGATATTATTATGGATGCATGTTAGGATTAATTAATTAGGTTCATGATTCCAGTGTTTATTTTTAATTCTAGATTAATTCAAGGACCGAGAGGTGACGATTAATTTAGATGTCTAGCTATTAATAGAAGGACCAAGAGGTGAATATCAATAGTGGGATTAGGAATGCCTGATACTATCTACACTATCCAAACAGATTTGCTTATCAGATTGACTAATTTGGTGTACATTGAGACCGAGCGGAGATAGTCACTAATTAGTAATCTAGGTTATATTTGCCAAACAAGAAAATATAGAATTATTGCAGTATTCCACCTGTTAAATTAATTGATTCCTACATGTTATCCATAATAAGAATTCTTCCCTAGAATTTGTGTTCCTTTAAATTTGCTTTCAAAATTACTTTAATTTTCAGCATTGTTCTCTTTACTTTTATAAAACCAAACACTGATTTTGAATTCCTCAAACAATGAACCTTAGGATCATAATTAGTACATAGGATATTTTCCCCACACAATTTACCTGGATCGTTAACTTTAGGGTTTACAAATTTATTTGCCGCTGTTATTATAATTAATCTGTTAGAAATAACAGTGATCAAATTGGCGCCGTTGCCGGGGAATTGTTAGATTTTATCTTGTTACTAGTTCGTTCTAGGATTTGCTGGATTGAGTTTTATTTTTTTGTACGTGTGCGTGTGTGAGTTTTCGAGTCTGTTAGATCAAATTGTCTCGCATCGATCGACGCCACCTTGCATCGATCGATGTCGATCAATTTGCTGCATCGATCGACGGACACCATACATCGATCTATGCCGATCAATTTCTTGCATCGACCGACGTGACATTCATGTCGATCGATGCCAACTGATATGTGCAGGTGCATGAACACGCGAGCCAAAGGAAAAACACTTGAGGCCTTTGTCCCTGAAATTGAAGCAACTTGCAGGAAAATCAAAAAGAAAGGAAAAGAAAAACAGTGAGAGATGGCTGAAAATCCTGAAGCACCTCTGCAAAACATGACTCCCAAGGAGCAGAGGCAATTTGTGAATGAAGTACAACAGCTGAGAGCACAACTGCATGCAGCCCAGGCTACTCAGGCGGAACAAGTTGCAAGACTAGCAGAGTTGAACAATAGGAAAGTTGTGATCCCGCAAAGATCCATCTTGGATCGATTTCTTCCACAGCAAGCGGAGGTCGGATTCAGAGTTGGCATCGATGCCAACAACTTTGAGCTGCGCACGGGCCTTATTCAGATGGTGCAGCAAAACCAGTTTGGGGGGAGAGCTGTAGAAGATCCATATACCCACCTCAACCAATTCATTGAGGTGTGTAACACTGTGAAGCAGAACGGAGTATCCCAAGATGTAATCAGAATGAGACTGTTCTCGTTCTCACTCAGAGACGAGGCACGGTCTTGGTTTGCTGGACTGGATAAGAGTCAAATCGGGACATGGGAGGAGCTTCGAGCAGAGTTCCTTACCAACTACTTCCCACCGAGCCTACTGCTGAAGATGAAAGCCGCCATTACTACTTTCAAGCAGATGTATTACGAGTCACTCTACTAGGCCTGGAAGAGATACAAACAGCTTCTACGACTCTGTCCTGGACATGGCATCGATCTGGAGATGCAAGTGTGCCATTTCTATGAGGGTTTGAATCCTCACATGAAGGAGTTGGTTGATGCATCTGCTGGTGGTGTACTGATGAAGAAGAGTGGTGCAGAGAGCATGAGGTTGCTGGCAGACATTGCGCTGAATAGCCGCCAATGGCCAACTGAGAGACAAATTATGGTCAAAGCTGTGGAAGCCAAGCCAAAAATTGATGTGGTTGCTGAGGTGAGAAAGCTCCGGGAAGAGATTGAAAAATTTGGCACATCACAAGCTGCAGCTGTTGCAGAGCCTAGCATGGCCATTGTTTCGGTGGAGGCCGACTACATCAACCGGGGTGCAAGCAGTTCGTCTGGAACTGCCGGGACGGAGGTGAACTACATTGGCGGTGGTTATCACAATAACTACCGAGGCAATCAAGGGTATCATTACAACCATGGGCGATATCACCCTGGTTTTTCTTATTCTAACCCTTCTGCTGGAGAACACCCTCCGCCTGGTTTTGATGTAGGTACTGGAGGAGAGATCGTGGAAAGGAAGAAGTCTGTGCTGGAGGAGATGCTTGATAAATTTATCAAGATCTCCGACAATCGATTTGGGAAAGTAGAAACTGAAGTGAAGGGGATGGCCGGCCACATGCAGCTGATGACAAAACAACTTCAAATGATGGACACGCAATTGAGCCAGATTGCCACCACACTCGGCAACCAACACAAGCCTGGAAAGCTTCCGAGCACAACGGAGGTGAACCCAAGGGTTCAAAAAGACTGCAAGGCTGTCACTCTGAGATCTGGGACTAGCTACAAGGGTTCCGAGATGGCTGTGAATGATTCTAGAGGCAAAAAGGAGCAAAACTACGCAGGACAGGGGTCCACGTCGATCGACGCACCATCCTTGTCGATCGACGCAGAAGATGAAGCCCCGTCGACCGACGCCACACTATGTCGATCGAAGCAGAAGTTTGTTACAGGCACGAAGTTGAAGCAGTCTGAAGATCTACTCCCTCCTATACCATTCCCACAGAGGTTCGCGAAGCAGAAAGAGGACGAGAAGTTCTCCATATTTGTGGAGAACCTGAAGAAGGTCAGTAATAACATCCCGCTGATCGAAGCACTGAAGGAAATCCTAAGGTACATGAAGTACCTCCGGAAATTGATGAGTGGAAAGAAACAATTCGTGGAGAACGAGATGGTGAAGATCCACGAGCAGTGCAGCCTGCTACTTCAAAAGCAGGTGCCCATCAAGAGAAGCGATCCTGGATGCTTCTCTATTTTGGTTGAGATTGGGGGACACACGTTCGAGAGAGAACTTTGCGATATTGGGGCCAGTATCAACCTGATGCCGTACTCCATCTACAAACGTCTCAACATCGGAGAGATGAGGCCCACGACGATCACATTGCAGATGGCGTACCGGTCTGTGTCCCGCTCAAAAGGTTGATGCGGCTAAAAGCTCAATCAAGTTAAACTCCTAGCTACACAAGAATAAAATTTGTCAAATCCAGGTCCTTCTCCACTTTGCCCGCTAGAATACCGAGATACTATGGCAAAGTCTTATAGCTAGGCAAGATACAATCGTTGAGTAGTCTCTATCAATCTAAGCAATCAATTTAAACCTATTCTAACAGCATATGACAAACATTGAATTAAACCAACAATCATCTTTCGATCAATTCTTTCCAAAAATCGGTAAACCAAGACAAGCAAATACTCAAATTAGGAAGATAGGATGTTGAAATGAATGTAGATGCAATCCAATTAGGTTAATCATTGATGTAAACACATTTTAATCCCTGGGAGATTGAGCAATCGACCCTACACTCGTTAACCCCTTGTCACGGCG
>JAPKLW010000306.1:611755-636620 GCA_026898455.1 Plectranthus barbatus
TTAGAACATCATACCTCTCAATTGTAACAATACAAAGTTGAAATCAAGTACATCCATTACAATTTGAAAAGTAGAGATTGGAATCTTCCCCAATTGGATTTGTATGCCTTGATCTACCACCGTGGATCTTCAATTCTCCTCCAAGGATTGATGAATTGAGCTCTTAGATACTCTAGGATTGAGATGTAATCGTGATGGAAATTGGAATCTAGGGGAATTCCTAACTAGATCTAATGAATAATGACCAAAAAGCCCTTCAATTAACTGACTTTCCCCCTTTTATAGACAAGCAAACAGGGCCCTGGATCGCCCGGTTGATGTATGGCTCGCCCGGTCGAAGTTGGAAACCGCCAAAATTCTGAAGAAAACCAGCCAGGCTCGCCCGGGCGAAGTGGCTCGACCGAGCCACCTTTCTGTGGCCTGGCTCAGCCGATCGGACATGGCTCGGCCGGTCGAGCCCTCTATCTGTGGCCTGGCTCGGCCAGTCGAACCCTCTGGCTGCCTCGCTCGGCCGGTCCTGCTCCGCTCGGCCGGTCGATGTCTCCAAACTCCAAACACGTGCGATTTTCCTCCAAAACTCCACCAAAAATGCTCGTTTATGCCCAAAACCTATCCTACACAAATCAAACACACAAAACACAAAAACAAAACCAAAATACGGCAAAAACATATGATACGGGAGTAAAATAGCCACAAACAAACATGCGCACACATCGAAATATGGGTCATTTTACGCACGTGTCAAAGGTATACTAGAGGATGTGCTCATTCGTGTGGGCCATCTCATTTTTCCTGCAGATTTTATGGTGCACGAGATGAAGAAGGACGAGACCATGCCCATGATTTTGGGGCGTGAGTTTCTTGACACTAGCGCCGCTCTCATTGACTGTCGTGGCGGCAAGATCACACTCCGAGCAAACGACGAGAAGATCACCTTTGTGATCGACAAGAGAAAGAAGAAAGCGGAGTGCAATAAGGTCTCCACTACTGAAGAAGGAGATGAATCTGAAGAGGAAGAAGCAGCTGCCATCGAATGGGAGCGAGGAAACGGAGGGGTGAATCTGTCTACTACGCCGCTTTTTTCTGAGCTCACCACCATTATCAAGGATCGTAAGGTTTACATGGTGGATGCCAAAGGCCGGCGAGTCTGGACCCGATCTCCTTGGCAGTGATTTGAGGTATCGTCGAGCTGCGACGTTAAATCAACCACTTGTTGGGAGGTAACCCAACCTTTTCCATATTTCCTTTTTAATTTTCATTTTTTTATTTCGAATTTCTATTATTTTTACGTTAACAGTTATTTTGTAGTTAATTAAAAAAAATTTAGCTCGACGTCGATCGACGCAACCAGGCGTCGTTCGACGCCGAGTAGCCCGGTGTGAAACACTTTGATCTATGAAAGGATTGACAAGAAGGCTTCAAGTTGATTGATGCGAAGTGCCAACAGCCACTATTTCACACCGCGCAATGTTCGAAGACTCCGGTGGATAAAAAGTTGATGTCTGAGATCAACTACCAAGTATCGTTCCCTCTTTTGTCTGATTTTCAAACTTATTCCACTCTTCGAGTTGGAAATAAGTTTGGGGGTGTGGACAAGAGATGGAACGTTCTATCCTTTATTTATTTTGCTTTCCGCTTTAAATTTTGTTTAAGTTTTTATTCTATTTTGTGGGGAAAGTTTTTGAGTTTTGAAATAACCCGAATGAGATTGTGAGATTAGAATCGGTTGAGGGTTGAGTTTGAATTGATTGTGATTGTGGTTAGATGCCTATGAATGTAGAATACGTCATGATAGGATTGATTTGACACTTATGCTTGCATGATGATTGAGCTGATTTGAAATTGACTATGGAAGAAAATTTTAAACCCTTGTGTGAGAAATTTGAGTCTTTATTTCGTTTGATGTGAGATTCACATGTGTGTTTTGATTTCTCTAGAACTTGCTTATTTTCTGTGTTGAGACTGCATAGTGTGCACAAGTTTAGGAAATGATCTTAGACCATCTTTGATAGCCCAATTCCCTAAACACTGTCCCTTCACATTAAATTTTCCCTAGTTAGCCACTTTTGAGCCTATACAAAATTTTTCTTTCCTTGTCTATGAGATTAAGAAGAAGTATTGGTTTCGCTCATGTCTTGAGTTGTGGTATATGGGGTGGAATGATTGTGAGATGGATATAAGAAACTATAAATTAGTGGTGAAAAGATCTGTGAAAAAGAAGCTCAAAGAAGTAATTAGAATTCTCATAAGCTCTCTGAAAAGAAAAGAATACAAAAATTATGTAAAGAGCAAAAGAGATTCAAAATGAGCTAGAAAAAAAAGTTGTGTGTTGTTGATATATTTGAGGAGATGAGGTGGATGATGAATAGAAGGTGGTTTGGATTGATTGAGGAAGTACAACTTGATTGATTTTAGTCACTTGGCCATATTTTTCCTACCCTTCACAAAAAAAGCCTACATTACAACTTAATGAAAGTCCTTTTTTATTCTAGACTTGTGTACACATTCTAGCAGTGGAGATATTAGAAAATTTGCAAGCCTATGGTAGAAATTTCTTCATACATCTTGTTGAGTACTTTCATCTATACCTTAAACACTTGAGAGTTGAGCGATACACTTCTTGTGAGTTCTTCCACTATTAATGAATTTTCTGTCTCTTTCAAATTGCTTCTGTGTAGTAGGTTTTCGATTCTTGACTGTGATGAATCTTGTGAGGCATTGCACTATAATCGCATGAGCTTTTGATTTCTTTCTTGCCTATTGATTGAGGACAATAAAACGTTCAAGTTTGGGGGGGGGGGTTTGATAAGCACATTATTTTACTCGCTTATCTATATTATTTTCTACTATTTTATGTAGTTTTAGTGAGTTTATATACATATATATTCTATTCATGAGTCTATATTAGTTGGTATTATGCGCGTTTCGGTATTTTTGCAGGTTTTAGGCCAAAATTCACTTGAAAACCGTTCCGAAAGCAGTGAAGTGTAAGAGTAGCAGTGAATAGTTCTTCCGCAAGGAGAATTTGGGCTATTGGCACATAAAAATGGATGATTCTTTGAGTTAGCTCTCCAACGCAACTGGAATCGGGTCAATCGGAGTTCGGGAGAGAAAGTTATGGCCAAAACTGTGAGACCGCGCAGAAGGGGCGAGAGACCACGTCGATCGACGCCAATCAGCATCGATCGACGCCAAAGAGGAAGCCATGTCGATCGACACCAATCAGCCACGATCGACGTGAGTCTGTCTTATGGAGCGGAAATTTGATGAAAATCGGATTTATTCATATCTTTAGCCCTAGATTTGATAGGATACACATCCACCCCAATAAATAGCCTACTAAATTCGATTTTTCAGTACCAATCATCATATTATTCAGTTTTGAGAGTTTGTAGACTTGGGGAACACGAAACCCTTTTATTTTTCTTGTAAGTTCTTTATGTTTATGCAATTTAATATGTTTTCTTTTCGATTTCTATCTGCGATGAGTGGCTAGAAACCCTAACGGGTTCTAGGGGTTGATATTATTATGGATGCATGTTAGGATTAATTAATTTGGTTCATGATTCCTGTGTTTCTTTTTAATTCTAGATTAATTCAAGGACCGAGAGGTGACGATTAATTTAGATGTCTAGCTATTGATAGAAGGACCGAGAGGTGAATATCAATAGTGGGATTAGGAATGCATGATACTATCTACACTATCCAAACAGATGTACTAGATTGTAGGAATTGAACTGATTTGCTTATCAGATTGACTAATTTGGCGTACTTTGAGACCGAGCGGATGTAGTCACTAATTAGTAATCTAGGTTATATTTGCCAAACAAGGAAATATAGCATTGTTGCAGTATTCCACCTGTTAAATTAATTGATTCCTACATGTTATCCATAATAAGAATTCTTCCCTAGAATCTGTGTTCCTTTAAATTTGCTTTCAAAACTACTTTAATTTTCTGCATTGTACTCTTTACTTTTATAAAACCAAACCATGATTTTGAATTCCTCAAACAATGAACCTTAGGATCATAATTAGTACATCGGATATTTTCCCCACACAATTCCCCTGGGTCGATAACTTTAGGGTTTACAAATTTATTTGCCGATGTTATTATAATTAATCTGTTAGAAATAACAGTGATCAGGGACCAACGCGTACTTTGCCAACTACTGACACGGTTCAGATGCCTCGTCGCAATGGGAGGGTCATCCACCAACCCGAAAGGTGATGGGTTTTGTATACTGAAAGCATTTATTATAATGAGTATACAACGGTTTATTTCTCCTATCTGTTAACAATCTTACATGTATGAACAATGGTATCCTCTTGTCTCACCGATAGGGACGATCATACGGCGTGTTGTAGATCGCAGAAGACAGTATGATCACTTGACCTAGTGAGACATAAACCTAATCACAGCCGAGACAGCGTATGAGGATACGTCTGTCCGGATGGCTGCGGCATTGTCGGGATAAGTAGTCTGTCTTGGTTACTTGACATGCTGGTACGCAGAGGTGGCGTAATTATGGACCGCAGTG
Organism: Plectranthus barbatus; assembly: GCA_026898455.1. NCBI lineage: Eukaryota > Viridiplantae > Streptophyta > Magnoliopsida > Lamiales > Lamiaceae > Plectranthus > Plectranthus barbatus. The sequence continues at coordinate 616,295 of JAPKLW010000306.1, forward strand.
AGATGTATTCGTCTGTCTGACATCAGCGAATACAAGATCTCGTTATATTGATTGAGTCCAAACCCTAACAAAGGTTCAGGGATTTGCACGGGTTGACTGTTGCTTTGACTTGCCATGGTAAAGAGCCTGAGTAACGTGCTCGTATATCCGCATCTTGGGTAACAGCAGTTTGTGTAGTACCACCTGAGACTGGGTTTAGGTAATCATATCCGAGTAATAGGATGGGGACATTCCCTGAGGAGCTCAATAACATTCATCGTGCCAAAGTCCTGCAGGCTGATTAAGTTCAGGCACGAGTGATAAGGTTTCAGTGGTACTACTCAGGAATTATAAGATATTAAGTAATTGTAGTTAGAGCTTGTCAGAGGCTCCGATTAATTAATGGATGTCCGGTAACCTTAAATATGAGGATTCTCAATTAATGCAGCCCGTTCTCATAACGTGGTAATAAAGGGGTAGGTCAGTATTAATTCTGTGGTGAAAAAGAATTAATATTAATTAATTAATTATGTCCTGGGTTGTGGACATGGAAATTAATTAATTTATAGGCCTACTTTATTATTTGCATTAGGTCCCAGGACTGGCCCAAATTAAATATGCTGAATTGAGCCCAAAAAGGCCCATTAGGGTTTACCACCCTAGGTCTATAAATAGATAGCTCTCTCTCATAAGTTGTAATACAGTTGAAACACACTAAACCTAGAGAGAGAGGCGCCGTTTTTTGATAAGAAAGGAGGAGAATTTCGATCCTGGTCTTGCTCAGAATACAGATCTACGGAGTCCTCACCAGTAGTAGATCTGAACAGCATTGGGACACAGTCCTGAAGATCTGATCTAGAGAACAAGATTTTCTTCTCTTCTTCTTTCGTATTTTTGAATTTTATCTAGAAATTAGATTGCTAATTTCTACTTCCGCAGATAAAATCGAATTGCGTGGTTGAATCGAAGTTTGGAATTCAAACGCAAAAGATCGGTACAGACTCGACGGAATAACGATAATCCCTCAATCAACAATACTGGTTATTAAATTCATAGGAGCATGCTAGGGTTTTGTGAATTTGAAATATGTGCAATATCCATAAATCGATCCGGTTCAATTTGGTTTTGGTGATTTGGTTCATGGAAAAACCCTACAAAAGGTACATGTTCGTGGGAGAGTCTTCTGACTTGATCCTAGAAAACGGACTGGATGATACCGATCCCTGGACATATGACGAGGCGGTATCAGAGAAAGATGCAGACAAATGGCTGATCGCCATGGATTCTGAAATAGATTCCATTACGGCTATGGATGTATACCAGAAAAATGATTTGTCAGATGGCTGTCGAGCCATAGGGTGCAAATGGGTATACAAACAAAGAAAGGAGCGAATGGTGTAGGCTATGACGAGAGCTTCTCACCGGTAGCCATGCTTAAGTCCATTCATATACTCCTAGCCATAGCAGCACATAAGGACCTAGAAATCTGGCAGATGGATGTCAAAACCGCGTTTCTAAACGGGTACCTTGAAGAAGGTAGGGACATCTATATGCAACAGCCAGAAGGTTATGTGTAGAAGGGCGAAGAACATTTGGTCTGGAATCTGCATTTTGATGAAGTGATTAAATCCTATGGAATTTCACAATGCTCAAACGAGAGTTGCTTGTACCGTTTATGTGGCAGCGGAAGCGTGGTGTTCCTTGCACTTTATGTAGATGATATTCTCCTATTTGGCGACAATGTGGAAGTATTGTCTGGCATAAAGGGGTGGTTATCCAAGCAGTTTCATATGAAGGACCTTGGGGAGGCAGGATACATCCTAGGGGTAAAAGTATTGCGGGAGCGCAATAAGAGGATGCTGACCTTGTCTCAAGGATCATATGTGGATACTGTGATTGCCCGTTTCAGCATGCAAACTGCCAAGAAAGGTCTGTTACCCTTCAGACATGGCATATATCTTTCCAAGGATCAGTGTCCGGTGACACAAAGGGAGAAAGATGAAATGAGGAACGTGCCGTATGCATCGACCGTGGGGAGCCTCATGTATGCAATGCTATGTACGAGGCCAGATATCTGCTTTGTTGTAGGCATGGTAACGAGATACCAGTCTAATCCTGGACAGGCGCATTGTACCGCGGTAAAGCACATACTCAAATACTTGAAAAGGACTGGAGACTATTGTCTCGTCTATCAGTGTGAGGAGTTGTGCCCTGTGGGTTATACTGATTCGGATTTCCAGGCAGACCGAGACGAAAAGAAGTCCACCTCTGGCTATGTGTTTACATTGGGAGGTGGGGCCATATCATGGAGGAGTGCAAAGCAGAAGTGCATAGCGGACTCCACCATGGAAGCTGAAGATCATACGGTGTGTAGAAGATCACGAAAGATCGTATGGATCGTTTGACCTAGCGAGATATAAATAGTTATCACAACTGAGACAGTTCCAGGATAAACAGTCGGTGTAGGCTGCAGCATACGCAGTAATAAGCATCTTATCTTGGATGGCTTGGTAAGCTGGTGTGGGGCACACATTGATAAGGACTTAAGTCGAGATCGATTCTTTTATCTGACATTAAAAGAATCTAGATCTCTATGGCTTGACGAGATCCTAAGCCTAAATGAAGGTACAGAAGTATATAGCAGTTTGTGAATGACTGTCTGGTATTGGAACTAGGTAACCACATCCAGTATAGGATGGTGACATTCCCTGAACAGCTCAAAAGGTTCGTTATGCTATGTCCTGTAGGCTGACTAAGTTCAAGCATAAGTGAAAAGGTTTGAGTGGATTGATTCAGGAATATAAGATGTTAATTAATTAAATTGCTTGTCAGAGCTTAAATTAATTAACGAATGTCTGTAACCTTAAATGTGGGGATATACCGAGCCCATGCAACTCGTACCTCAAAACGTGGTAGCAAATAGGTAGGACATTATTGATTCTCTGGTGGAATGAATCAATATTAATTAATTAATTATATTCTGGGTTGAATATGTGAAATAATTAATTCATAGGCCTTATTTGCTATTTGCATTTTGGTCCCTGGTCTGGCCCATGAAACTCAAGCCCAATAGGAGTCCAGTATTTTCTTATAAATAGGCCTCAGTTCCTCAGATCTCAACACGCCACAAGATCATAAGTTGCACACAGCAAACCAGGTTTTGGGAGCTGTGGTGATCGACTAAGATCTGAGAACGAGGAGGAAATTCTACTTCTCAACCGGGCAAGGGATCTGATAGAGAATCTTTACCAGATTTTCAAATCGAGTTGGGATACAGATCAGAAGACCAAATCAGGAGGATTTTTTTCTTCTCTCTCTCCTTGTTTTCGAAAATAATTATTTTATTTTCATAAATTTATTTCCTCAATCTGTTAGGAAATTAAATCTTTGTGCGTGGGAAAGATCAAGATGAATCTCCACGCACGCGTTCTTCAGGTTTCATCAATCCAGGTATTCCGCATAAACCTTCTTAAGCATAATAATATAGGAGCATGTTAGGATTGTTCATAGGCATAGCAATTTATTTTTTATATTCCAATTAACGATCCTTGGCAAATGGACTTCGTGATTCAATTCACGAATCCCTTCAAGGTCCTTCCGAGCAGGATGAGGGGAAACAAGGCAATGCGGGTGGCTCTTGCGGAGGCTTTGAAGCTGAAATAACGGGCTAGGGGGAAGATAGCCAGTTAGAGAGAAAATGCCCTTCGTCGGGAAGGCATGCCAGCTCCCCTCCGTACAAGAGAACGAATGTCAAGCACGAGGAACACCAATTGTTTGCCTGGAGCCAGGAGGAGACCTGGAGAGGTGAAGAGAGGAGGGATGAATGGGTGCTGATCTCAGTGGAGGATGACCTGGACCAGCACAGGGAAAGGAGGAGGCGAGCCAGGGAGAGCGCGCATGAGGAATCCGAGGAGAGGGATGCCAACAGATCTCAAATCCAACCTCCTCCTCCTCCCCCTCTTCAGAGTCGTGCTGCTAACAATGAGGTCTTTGTCTTGCGGGTTCGGTAATTGCTGACTAGTTCTGTTGTTTCTCCAGATGTTTTGTTGGAGCAGGCTCTTCAGAGGGTTGCGAGTGTGGATCTGAAGGTCGTGGAGGAAATGAAAATTAGTCAGGCCTGTGTTGATGTTCTGTGTGGGTTGGCGTATGCAGTTCTTTTGATGTTTGAGTCTTTTTTGTAGGGCGTAATGGAGTTCCTAGAATTTCACAAGGAGGTGGCCCTCCGCGTTGAGGATCAAGATAAGGAGCTGCTAAAGGCCAGGTCCGAGGGTCCGAGAGTTCGTGAGCTCATGGACAAGGTGCAGGAACTTGAGGGGGAGCTGGCGAGTTCTCAGGAGGAGATCTGTCGGTGTCAGCTGGAGCTTGACAAGATGTAGAAGGGATCCTCGGAGGTGAAGAAGGAGTTTGTTCGGGCGGCTGCAAAGGTGAATTCCCTTCAGGGAGAGATTTGCACATTGATTGCATAGCTAGGGTTGGCGAGAGAGGAGCTCCAGGCATAGGATATCAATTTCAGGTAGGAGCTGGGTGATTTGAATGATGAGGTTGCCCTGCTGAAGCGTGGAGAGAGCTTGGACTACTCCACCTTTGTGATGTCCGAACATTTCAGCGGACTTACGAGGTAAGGATGTGCTGAGCTTTTACTTACTCTTAGCTTTTTCCAACGTCCTTGGGTTCCATTGGCAGATGATGGTGGAGCAGGCCATGGATGAGGTTTGTGTCTGCTTTGTCTTGAAGTTCCCCGACCTGAACCTGAGCTTCCTGGACGAGCCTGAGGAGGAGACCGGGCACAAGGCACCGTCTCTAGAACAAAAAAAAAAACAATAAACAGGAGGATCGTTTGCCGTCCCCCACTAGATATGCTCTCAACCAGACTCCGAAAGCAGAGAAGCCCCACGGGAAGGACCAGTCCGGTCAGCAGCCCAATCCCTCTGGGAATCCACAACTTTCTCAGTCTGCCTCAGCTTAGCTCCTTCTACTGAATCTGCTACCTGAAAACTTTAAACTTTGTTGATCTAGTTTTTTAAATTCTGCACTTTGAACAACTATTTCTTTAGTTTTTTCTCGTTGGTATCCGAACAGTTTATGCCTATGAATCACGGCCCCCATAGGTGCTAGTGGGGTTTTGATGCACAACTCAATATTGCCTTTCGTGCATGCTTTGTTGTGTGTTTGGATTGCTTTTCTTATCCTGAAGATATGTGAATAAAATTGGGGAGGGTCATGATTGTGGGCGATGCGCTAGGCATCGCCCCTCCAATGCTCAAGTTAGTACTTCGTAATGAAAAAGAAATGACTAATAACCAAAAATTGTATTTAAACTAGGTGAAACACAAAAATAGGAGAAGAGAGGGCGTATCTGGTAGGTCCCCGGTTAGGGACCTGGACGTGATCCTACAGGTAGAACCATTTTAGGTGTTTGATGTTCCAGCTTTTGCATATGGTCTCCCATTGAGGGTGGTAAGGTTGTAAGCCTCTTGGCTTGATATCTCGGTTACTATGTACGGTCCCACCCATTGGGGGGCAAGGTTTCCAGCCTTGTCCTCCTTCGTGTTTTGGAACAACTTTCATAACACGAGGTCACCTTCTTGGAAAGTCCGCAACCTAAGCGCTTCTTGTTGATGAATTTTTTGACTTGCTGTCGCCTTTGTGTCATTCACGCGTAGGCTTTGTCTTTTACTTCGTTGACTAGTTCATGACTTTTAATGAGGTCGTTGTTGTTGTCTTTGAGTTGATAGAATTTGACCCTAAAACTTCGCACCTGGGTCTCTATAGGTATCACTGCCTCCTCTCCATAGGCCAAAGAGAACGGGGTAGCCTCGTTGCTGTCCGGGGGGTCATCCGATAGGACCATAGGACCACGGGTAGTTCTTCCACCCACCAAGACTTGTGGTCCTCTAATTTTTTCTTTAGGGTGTTCAGTAGGTTCTTGTTGGTGGATTCAGCCAATCCATTGGCCTTTGGGTTCCTTGGCGTTGAAAACATGAGATTGATTTTGAACTTTTCATAGAAGGCCTTGACCTTTCTGCTCGTGAATTGAGCTCCATTATCGGTCCTTATCTCTTTCGAGATCCCGAACCAACATAAAATGTTGGTCCAAAGGAATTTCATGACCTCCAGTTCTCTGGTGTTCTTATGTGCTTCGGCTTCCACCTATTTGGTGAAATAGTCGGTGGCTATTAGGATGTATTCCTTTTGGGCGGACCCTTTAGGTAGCTTGCCTATGATATCCATCCCCTATGACATGAAAGTCCAAGGGGTGATTGTTGCGTGTAGAGGTTCGGCACTTATGTGGGAGGTGGGCTCGAACCTCTGGCATCGATCGCATTTTTTGGCGAATTCCCTCACATCGTGGCGCAGGGTTGGCCATTAGAATCCTACAAAAATTGTCTTGTGGACTAGGGACCGACCCCCAGCATGGTTCCCGCAGTCACCTTTGATAATCTCGGATAGTACATGGGTTGCATCAGGTTCGGCAATGCACCTGAGCAGAGGTCCTTCCAGGGATCTTTGATACAAGGTGCCGTTCAACATTGTATATCGGGCGGCTTGTTGTTCGAGTCATATGGCTTTGTTTCTTTCGATTGGTTTGGTTCCATTTTCAAGAAACAACCTTAAGGTGTCATCTTGGAGGACTCGCTCTTTGTGGCCACAGGGGTGACTTTTGTCTGGTTCGTGGCGATCGGATGTTCAACCCATGTTACCGGGATCGATTTTTGGATCGGGTTTATGGTCTTGGTGGCTAGGCCGGCTAGGGCATCGGCCATACAACTTTCTTCTTGCGCTGCGTATTTGATGCTACATTCTTAGAAGGATTCTTTTAACTTTTTCATTTCTTCATGCATATCAGTCGAGATTTCTTAACTTGATACTCTCCGTTCGTTTGGTTGACCATTAGTTGCGAGTCGTTGAGAATTTCTATCCTCCTAGTCCCTAGTTCCTTAGGTAGGAGGGTGCCTCTTAGCAAAGCCTCGTACTCAGCTTCATTGTTGGTCATATTGAAGTTCAGCTCGATCGATATTTGAAAAGTATCGCCCCAGAGGCTAGATAAGTGTAGTCCGGCTCTGTTGTCGTGGATGTTTCTGGCTCCATCTACGTGAAGAATCCAGGGCTCCTCTACTACGGACTCATGGTCGAGATGAGCCACTTCGTGATCTTCCTGTACTTGAAGGTCATTCTTGAACTCCGCGACGAAGTCTGCCAGTACCTCCGATTTGATCGTAGTCCTTGGTTCGTACTCGATGTCATACCCTCCAAGTTCCACAGCCCATTTGAGCAACCTGGCCGACAGGCTTGGTTTTGAGAATACCGTGCGTAGCGGGTATGCAGTTACAACCTTGATGGGGTGCGCCTCGAAGTAGGGCTTCAATTTTAGAGCAGAGTTGATAAGTGACAACACCAATTTATCCAAGGCAGTGTACCTTGTTCCGAGATCCAGCAGGGCCTTGCTAGCGTAATGGACTTGGTGTTGAATGGTCCCAACTTCTCTCACGAGGACTAATCATACGGCATTTTCAGACACAGAGAGGTACAGCAGGAGGACTTCTCCAACTTCGGGCTTGGCTAGAACCGGAGGGCTGATTATGTAATACTTTAATTCTTCCAAGGCCTTTGCACACTTGTCGGTCCATTCAAATTTATTCCCTTTCCTTAAGGTTTGGAAGAATGCTTATGTCTTCTCGGAATAGTTCACCACAAACCTGCTCAGGGTTGGGAGCCGACTGGTTAGCCTTTATACCACTTTTGGGTTCCAAGGGTGAGCTAACTGGTGAATCGCTTTAATTTGAGTGGGTTTGTCCTCGATCCCCCTCTTCGTGACCATATACCCCAGGAACTTGCCGGAGGACACCCCGAATGCGCATTTAGCTGGGTTGAGCTTCATGTTATACCTCTCAAGTGTTTGGAAGGCTTCGTGCAGGTGCATCACATGATCTTCCATTTTTAGGGACTTAACCAGCATATCATCAATATATACTTCCATGGTCCTCCCGATGAGGTGTTCGAACATCTTGTTAACCAACCTTTGGTAGGTCGACCTCGCATTTTTTAGTCCGAATGGCATCACCTTGTAACAGTATATCCCTTTATTGGTCATAAAGGTTGCCTTCTCATGATCCGATGGGTGCATTTGAATTTGGTTGTACCCAGAAAAAGCATCCATGGAACTCAGGAGATGGTGCCCTGTGGTCGCATTCACAATGCAGTCAATCTGCGGCAGCGGGTAAGGGTCCTTAGGACATGCCTTGTTGGGGTCGGTAAAAGGTTCTTGTCGTTCTTTTTCTTCATGACCACGACATTTGCCAGCCACATTGGGTTTGACTTCCCTGATTGACCCGATGCTCAGGAGCTTGTCGATTTCCTCGTTGATTGCCTGATTCTTTTCAGGGGCAAATTTTCATCGCCTTTGTTGGATAGGTTTCTTTTGGGGATCCACTCGCAGCTTGTGGGTCATCACCTCTGGATCAATCCCCTTCATGTCCTTGTGGGACCACGCAAAGACGTGAGGTTTTGAACGTAGGAACCGCACGAGCTTGGTGCGTACCTCCAGAATAAGCTCCGCTCCGATGAAGGTCGTCTTGGTGGGATCGTGTTCTTCTAGATGGACCTCCTCCAGATCCTCGGGAGGTGTGGACATGATTGGTTCCTCGATGGTGTTCACCGCCTTCAGGCTGGTATAGTAGCATTCCCGGAACGATTTCTGCTCATCGTGGATGGTGTGTATTCCCCACCTTGTGGGAAACTTGACCACTTGATGGTAGGTGGAGGGGACGGCCTGGAGTTCATGTAGCCAGGGTCATCTCAAAATGGCGTTTTAAGCTGAGGGAGCGTCTGTTACTTGGAAGGTCAGGTCTAAATTTTCTCCGCCACTATAGACGGGTAGGCGTACATCTTCCAACGTGTTTCTCTTCTCCCCACTGAACCCGGTCAGCTGGGTGATGTTGCCTATTAGCTTCGACTTAGGGATGCTCATTTCCTTGTAAGCTTGGGAGAATAACACGTTTGCTGAGCTTCCATTGTCCACCAGGATATAGCGGATGTTGTAGTTTGAGATCAACAATGAGATGACCAACGCGTTGTGATGCGGGTGGTGGATTCTTGGCAATTTTTTGCTGGTGAACTCTATGATCTCATGCTCTGGGTTCTGCGGAGTACTACATTCGTATTCCTGGCGGCACGACAAGCTCTTTTGGACGAGCTACGATTGATCCCGCTGACCTCCAACCCACCGGTGATATAATGCATGGTATTCTCCGTAGTCGGAGATGCTGGTGGAAGCTTGCCATCGTTTGGCTTCTTCTCGTGGTTGATCTTTCCTAAGGTCCAGGTCTTCTTTCCTTTTGGCGATAGGTACTCCATAAGCAAGCCCATTTTTAGGAGTTCCATGACTTCAATCCATAGTGCATGACACTCTTCTGTACGATGGCTATGGTCGTTATCGAACTTGCAGAATTTCTTACCATCCCGCGAGGCTGGGTCAGTCATCATCCGAGGTGGCCATCTTACAGCCCCAGGCATCTTCTTGAGCATGTTGTTCACTAAGTCTGTAGGTTCGATGCTCAGGGTGTTGTCAGGCACGTAGGGAGTGTTGGTCCTTGTCGGTCGTGTGTACGGGGGTGTGATGGAGGGAGGTCAGGTTGTCCCGAGCATGTACTAGAGGGAGGTTGTTCGTCATGTAGTGTATCTTCTTAATCGACTGCACATAAAAGTTGTTCGAGAGAATACCCCGTTCAAGGTGTGGAGTAGAAAAAAGCCACACCTAGCACACCTTTGTGTGTTTGGGTGCACTGCACATGTCCCTACTTGAAGAAGCTCGATGACGAAGTCAATCGTTTGTGTACTTAGGCATCAAAGAATGAAGTGAAGTGCAAAGGTTGCTCAAACCAAATCTTGGTAGAATTCTTGTGAGCCAAGATGTTATTTTTTAAGATAATGTGGTCTGGGATTGGCCAAGTGAAGATAAGGATAAATCCTTCAAAACTTTCAAAAAATCTGGTCGTGAGCAGGTTGGAGTTCGAGAATGGCTCGAAAGAAGAAAAGGTTTCCACGGAGGAATTTGAGCAACTTACAGTTCGATCCTGTTGCTGAAAGATTAGACCAAGGTGATGGTCTACCCACTCCATGGTCAGGTGGATATGTTGGGAGTGACGATGGATCGGTTCGATATATGCATATAGTTAAAATAATAAGAAAGTACTTCGAGTGGCACTTAACTTTGAGAAGGTGATATTGGCCGAGATAGATAAGTCATCTTGCTACAATGAAGCGTTTGGACAATCACAATGGGATGAGCCAAAGGCTAAAGAAATGAAAGTCATTGAGAAGAAGAAGGCGTGGTCTCTAGTCCCATTGCCAGTCTGACACAAGGAAATAAGGCTCAAATGGGTCTTCAAGCTCAAGAAGAACTCAAATGGAGAAGTGATCCAGCACAAAGCTCACTTGGTTGTGAAGGGGTATGTGCAACAACAAAGCATCGACTTCAAGGAAGTCTTCCCACCTCTTGCTCAAATGGCTATAGTTCGAGCCATGTTTGTTTTGGCAACGAATTGAGGATGAAAACTACACCATCTCAATGTCAAGTTGGCCTTTTTGAATGGGGAGCTTGAGGAGAAGGTGAACATGTCTTAATTGGAGGGGTTTATAGTCATAGGGAAGGAGCATATGGTGTTAAAGTTGAAACACAAACTATTTAGCCTTCATCAAGTGCTTCAAGCATGAAATCTGAAACTGAACAAAAGTCTAAAGCAGATGGGCTTCGTGAGGTGTTCGAGGAGCGAGTTGTGTATACAAGGGGTAACATTAACACCAAAATTATTGTATATGTTTATGTGGATGATCTGATTGTAACGATGAAGATCCAAAGGGTTTCGGAGTCTTTAAGAAGCAAATGATGGAGAAGTTCGAGATAAGCAATCTCAGATTACTCACGTACTACCTCAGAAATAAGTGGCTCAATTCGAAGGATGTATCTTGATAAAAAAGATAGTATACGCCAAGGAGGTGTTGATCCAATTCGGGAAACTTGATTGCAATTCAATGAAGATACCAGTGGAGTCGATGACCTAACTCCCCAACGACCTGGAAAGACAAGCAATTGACAACACTGAGTATTGAAAGGTCATTGGTTGTCTGCACTATCTCTTCATATATGGCCAGATCTTTGTAGTGTTGTTGGAGTTGCTAGTAGATTCATTAAAACTAACCAAGATCCATCACAAGGCGGTGAATTAGGTGCTTCATACCATCAAGGCACTATGCACTTTGGTCTAGTGTTTCGAAGAGGAGGAGGTAGTAAAGATGTTTTAGGGTATTCTGACATTGATCTAGCTGGAGACCTAGAGAACCCAAAGAGCACAGAAAGCATGTGATGTTTCATCAATGAATGTCTTGCCTCGTGGAACTCTCAGAAGCAAAAATAGTTTCTCTTTTATCTTTTGTAGCAGAATTCATGGCGGCAACAGTGGCAGTGAGTCAAGAGCTTTGGTTGAAAGCATTGTTGTTAAACTAGGTGGTTAGAAATCGAAGACTGTTAAACTCTTTGTCAACAAAAAATCTGCACTTATCCTCATAAAAAACCTAGTCTTCCATGGTAGAAGCAAGCATATCGACACGAAATATCAATTGATTTGAGAGTTTGTCGAATGCGGGCAGATTGAGGTGGAGTTTATTGGAATCGATGAGCAGAAGGCCAATATACTCACAAAGCACTACCTGCATCAAGATTGTCAACGATATGACACTTGTTTGATGCCCTCAACTCCATTAGTATTTTGGTAGAATTACACTAGGTAGGATTCGAGTCTATGACTAACAACATGAGTTGTTATTTAATTTGCAGGACCGTTCTTAGGATATCAAAAACAAATTCAATTAAATAAACCATGCCACCCTATTCATGCTTCTAAAATAATTAATTGCATAGGGTAGATTCAAGAGAATACCTGATCTTCAATCGTTTGATCTTCAGATCTAGATCGGAGGATGAACGATGAAGTTAAATCTGAAGCGGAATGGAACCCTTCTTTGATTATGTTCCTACGGATTTGATCTTCTGATCTGTTCCCTTGCTCCTTGGAAATCTGGTGAGGATTATCTACCAAATTGAATCAGGAAGCCGGAGGATTTGATCAGAAAACCCTCTTCCTGACCGCCGCCGATCTCTCTCTCTCTTAACTCAATATTCTGATTTGAATGTTAAATTGTATACTGTGGTGGCTACATCTGATCTAAGAGAGAAATCCTTTATATAGTGTTAGGGTTTTGAGAAACCCTAACTCTAATGGGCTTGAGCAGTTCGTGGGCCAGACCAGGGATCAAATGCAAATAATAAAGTGGGCCCTCTTTATCAATTAATCATTCCTATTTCAACCGAGAACATAATTAATTAATAAAATATTGTTTTAACCTTCACCACGGTAACAATGCTGACTCGCCTCTTTATTACCATGTTATTAGGAACGATTGCATTAAACTAACATGATCCACATATTTAAGGTTTTAGACATTCATTAATTAATTTTGCTTATGACAATCAGCCACAATTAATTAATATCTTATTTCCTGATTAATACCACTCACTCTTTTCCTCTTATGCTTGAATAAATCATTCAGCCTGTAGGACTTAGCATAAAGAACCTTGTGAGCTTATTAGGGAATGTCACCATCCTGAAAAGGATATGCTTACCTATACATCCAACCTAAGCAGACCCCACACAAATTGCCAACACTCAAAATGTAGATATTAGAGTACATAAAAGACTCGCCACCATAGCAGATTAAAGTGTGGTCAATCCGTGTGTGCCCCTTATCCTTCAGTAAGGTTTAAGATCATAGGAAGTATGTTAGGGATCTAGCTCATTCATATGTCAATGAGAATGGCACATCCCACTGTTGATCCCATCTATACATAAATATGTACCGACACATCAAGTAGCTAGGATAAGCCCACTTAAGAACCGATATGCCGCAGCTTAAACCAACAGCCTATCCAGGAACTGTTTCAGCTGCGATATTGTTTATATCTCGCTAGGTCAAACGAGCCATATGGTCCTCTGTGATCTCCTACACACCATATGGTCATCCTTATCTACGAGATAAAAGGATATTATAATTTGTCGTATGTTCACATTTATCAGATAGCGAGAATTGTTGATGCAATACATAAATGAAGGCCAGTATACAAAACACTTAATCATTTATGCTTTCAGTAGACAATCCCAACAATCTCCCACTTATACTCAAAAGCATAATACCATTACTTTTACAGAGTATTAAGTGTGTCTATACAATCTAGCTATTACAAAAGGGACATAAGATGTCCAGCCTCAGATCTTTAGTCCAAGAGCACGAACGTGTTCCGCATAGATCTTCTCAGGCAAGACCTTTGTAATTGGATCAGCTTGATTCTCTTTCGTATCTATCTTTTAGACTAGCACATCGCCTCTTGCCACATCCTCTCGTAAGATGTGGTATTTTCTCTCAATGTGTTTAGAGGCCTTGTGAGTTCTGGGTTCCTTTGTGTTTGCCACTACACCAGCATTATCACAGTATACTGTGATTGTCTTAGGCAAGCTCGGAACAATATCCAACTACAGGAGGAAATTCCGGAACCATACAGCTTCCTTCGCTACCTCTGAAGCTGCTACATATTGAGCTTCCATGGTGGAGTCTGCGATGCACTTCTGCTTCGCACTCCTCCAAGATACAGCTCCTCCTTCCAAGGTAAACACATATCCAAAGGTCGATCTCTTCCCATCTTGATCCGCCTGGAAATCCAAATTCGTGTACCCAACAGGACACAAGTTCTCACACTGATATACAAGACATAAGTTTCGTGTTTTCCTCAAATATTTGAGAATGTGTTTCACTGCATTCCAATGCGCCTGCCTGGGATTGGACTAATATCTTGCTGCCATACCAACAGCATAGCAGATATCGGGCCTCGTGCAAAGCATAGCATACATGAGACTTCCCACTGCCGAAGCATATGGTACTAAAGACATCTCATTCTTCTCTTTCTCTATCATAGGACACTGTGACTTCGAAAGACGAATTCCATGACGATAAGGCAAAAAGCCTCTTTTGAAATTTTCCATACTAAAACGAGCCAGCACAGTGTCACTGTAAGTACCCTTGGATAAGCTCAACATCCTTTTCCTACGAATGCGTAGGACTTTGATCCCAAGGATGTAACCAGCATTACCTAGATGTTTCATCTGAAACTGTTCGGATAACCAAGCTTTTATGTCTGATAACACCTCCACATTGTTTCCAAATAGGAGAATGTCATCTACATAAAGTGCAAGAAAAACCACACTGATGGATTTATATACTAAAAGCATTATGATTGGTATATTATGTACAAGGTCAATTGGTTAATATACTGGGAATCATAAATGTTGTATGTTCATCTCCTGTCTGAATTAACAAACATGTGTCGCAAACACAATTATCCTCTTATCTCGTCGATAGGGAGATCATACGGTGTGTAGAAGATCACGGAAGATCGTATGGATCGTTTGACCTAGCGAGATATAAATGGTTATCACAGCTGAAACAGTTCCAGGATAAACTGTCGGTGTAGGCTACAGCATACACAATAATAAGCATCTTATCTCGGATGGCTTGGTATGCTGGTGTGGGGAACACATTGATAAGGACATAAGTCGAGATATCGATTCTTTTATCTTACATTAAAAGAATCTAGATCTCCATGGCATGATGAGATCCTAAGCCTGTATGAAGGTACAAAAGTATATGCAGATTGTGTATTACTTTGAGTTGCAGTGAAAGGCTCTAGTTGAGCTTGTATATCTGTATCTTGGGTAATAGCAATTTGTGTATGACTGTCTGGTACTGGAACTAGGTAACTACATCCAGTATATGATGGTGACGTTCCCTGAACAGCAAAAGGTTCGTTATGCTAAAGTCCTGCAGGCTGATTAAGTTCAAGCATAAATGAAAAGGTTTGAGAGGATTAATTCAAGAATATAAGATGTTAATTAATTAAATAGCTTGTCATAGCTTAAATTAATTAACTAATGTCTGTAACCTTAAATGTGGGGATATACCGAGCCCATGCAACCCTTACCTCAAATCATGGTAGCAAATAGGTAGGACAATATTGATTCTCTGGTGGAATGAATCAATATTTATTAATTAATTATATTCTAGGTTGAATATAGGAATTAATTAATTAATAGACCTCATTTGCTATTTGCATTCTGATCCCTGGTCTGGCCCATGAAACTCAAGCCCAGTAGAAGTCCAGTATTTTCCTATAAATAGGCCTCAGTTCCTCAGATCTCAACATACCACAAGATCATAAGTTGCACACAGCAAACCAAGTTTTGGGAGCTGTGGTGATCGACTAGATCTGAGAAACGAGGAGGAAATTCTGCTTCTCAACCGGGCAAGGAATCTGAAGGGAATCTTCACCAGATATTCAGATTGAGTTGGGATACAGATCAGAAGATCAGATCAGGAGGATTTTTCTTCTCCCTCTCTCCTTGTTTTCGAAAATAATTGTTTTATTTTCATAAGATTTATTTCCTCAATCTGTTAGGAATCAAATCTTTGTGCGTGGGAAAAGATCAAGAGGAATCTCCGAGCACTCGTTCTTCAGGGATTCACAATCCAGATATTCCGCATAAACCCCCTTTATGCATATTCAATAGGAGCATGCTAGGATTAATCATAGGCATAACAATTTATTTTTTATATTCCAATTAACGATCCTTGGCAAACGGACTTCGTGATTAAGTTCACGAATCCCTTCAATGGGTATCAGAGTCGGGTTTAATTAATTTGCTCTCTCGGAAAAATAATATTGCCTATGATCTGAATTGATAATTATTATTGAATGATTGCATGGGATTTGGATTGTATGTTCATGTTTTTTCGTCCTCGTGGTTCTCGGGTTAATTCGCCCTTTTATATGGATTCGTTTTTCACCCACAAGTAAAATTTGTGGTTAGATTTAGATTTTTAGAATGTAATTAGATATTTCAAATGTAATATTTTATTTTAAAAAATTAAATCTATAAAACGAAGAATGAAGAACACGAAGAACGAAGGGCCGCACAGCGCACGACGGCGCCAGCACGGCACAGGGCCGTGCACGGCGGTCGCGCACGGCAGGCACGGCGGCGCACAGAGGCGCGGTGGGCACGACGGCGGCGCAGCCACGCGCACGCGACGGGCAGCAACTGCACGGCCGAGGCTGCCCAGGCCAGGTGCGGCGCTCCAGGGATGGCCGGCGATGCGGGGACGAAGCAGCAGGAGGCCGGGGATGGCGGCGGCGCGGCCAGGGCGCGAGGCGCGCGCGCTCCGCGGCAGAACCCTAGTTTTCGCGCGCGCGCAGCAGACCTGCACGGCCCTGTGCGCGATGCCGGCGGTGCTCCTCCCTCCCTCGGTCGGCGTTGGCGGGAGCAAGGTGGTGCAGGCAGCGGGTCGCGGCTGGAGGCGTGGGCTGGGGGCGGACCGACAAGGTGGCTCGCACGCGCGGGTCATCGCAAACCACAGATTGAGTTGGGATACAGATCAGGAGGATTTTTCTTCTCCCTCTCTCCTTGTTTTCGAAAATAATTGTTTTATTTTCATAAGATTTATTTCCTCAATCTGTTAGGAATCAAATCTTTGTGCGTGGGAAAAGGTCAAGAGGAATCTCCGCGCACTCGTTCTTCAGGGTTTCGCAATCCAGATATTCCGCATAAACCCCCTTTATGCATATTCAATAGGAGCATGCTAGGATTAATCATCGGCATAACAATTTATTTTTGATATTCCAATTAACGATCCTTGGCAAACGGACTTCGTGATTAAGTTCACGAATCCCTTCAATTGGTATAAGAGTCGGGTTTAATTAATTTGCTCTATCGAAAAAATAATGTTGCCTATGATCTGAATTGATAATTATTATTGAATGATTGCATGGGATTTGGATTGTATGTTCATGTTTTTTCGTCCTCGTGGTTCTCGGGTTAATTCGCCCTTTTATATGGATTCGTTTTTCACCCACAAGTAAAATTCGTGGTTAGATTTAAATTTTTAGAATGTAATTAGATATTTCAAATGTAATATTTTATTTTCAAAAATTAAATCTATAAAACGAAGAATGAAGAACACAAAGAACGAAGGGCCGCACAGCGCACGACGGTGCCAGCACGGCACAGGGCCGTTCACGGCGGTTGCGCACAGGCGCGCGGTGGGCACGACGGCGGCGCAGCCACGCGCACGCGACGGGCAGCAGCTGCGAAGCCGAGGCTGCCCAGGCCAGGTGCGGGGCTCCAGGGATGGCCGGCGATGCGGGGATGGAGCAGCAGGAGGCCGGGGACGGCGGCAGCGCGGCCAGGGTTCTCGCGGGCTATTGGGCTTGCAATGTGTGCCTAGGCCTGCAATTTGGTTAACTGGCCCAGTTGTCCAATTTTCTGATAGATCAAATCTTGGAGGCCCAGATTCAAAAAATAAATTCAGATCACAGTCCAAGTAGTGGGAGCCTAGTCGAAGATGTGTATAATTACTTCCAACTTGTAATAGTTAGAATTATTTTTATTTTGTATCATGGGGCCATGAGGACATTTTTATTATTTGTTTTATTGTCTGTCTTCGCATAATATATGTGTTTAATTTAATTGCGCAGCATATAAGCATGGTGTAGATAATAGGAGCATCGTTACTGCTTTTAATTACAGCTTTAAAGCATGCTATGTGATTTATTTTGTTTAATTAATTATAACTATAAATTCTGGGTTCATGCTATGCATGATAGAATTTTAGCAATATTATAATTATGGCTACATAAAATAATCTGTTCAATTGAACCTTATAAACTAAAAATTACTAAGCTCATAATTTAGTAAGACCTCCACAAAGTGATCCTTTATTGGAAGTGGGTAAGTTATTAGGTAAGCGTCTACATGTGTAGCTTAATTTATTATTCATAGTTCTAATATATAGGATTTCTTAAAATAAACATTTATTTTATGTGAGAAGTGGGAGTTCATGCGTAAACGTCTACATGTGTAGCTTGCGTATTGAATATTCATAAGTTCTCTAGGGATTGAATTAAATGAGACAGCCTTATTATAGGGATCAGGTGTGTTCTAATAGATCTTTATATGGGAGGGTTGGTTTTGGTGGTAAGCTAGCTTAGATGTTATCCAGAGTATAACTCATTTGTGATGTCCCTGCTCAGTAGGATAATGTGGTCTTAAGTTAGTCTCCAATTATTAATTATATTTGTCTAAGGAATCCGGGCATGGGTTGGAATTAAAGGACTGGAATTGAAAGATGCAGTCTGGTTAAGAGTTTTGTTGTAAACGTCCACATGTGTGGCTTGCAATAGTAATACTTAGGCAAATTGGAGGAAACATTAATATTGCTTTATCATAAGATTTCAATATTTAATTGTTTCAATAGTTTGCGACTATGTTTTAATTTCTTCTTTAATTTATTTTTTTCACACATGTCTATTGCTCACGTTGTCAACCTCTTAATAAAAAACCCTTTAACTGGTCCGAATTTTCCTGAGTTGAAGTTATGCTTCATGGAAATACTCTGCACTGAAAAAAAATGCCCATATACTTTACATGGACCCTCTAACTCCCAAGTATTGGAACTGTACTGGTTATGAGCGATTGTTCTATGACAGATGGGTAGCTTCTGATGAGTTTGCCCGCAGACTCATCATGAAGAGTCTGTCTAGAGAATTAAAGCTCAAGTACAAGAAGTTCCGAACTGCTTTTGAGATATGGAGGGACCTTGTGAAAGTTTATGGGAAGGTGAGACGAACTGTCAGTTATAATCTTGTGTAGGACCTGGTCTGCAAGAGGATGACTGATGGGAGTTCGTTGCTTCTGCACTTCGTCAGTATGATGAGGATTATGAGAAAGTACAGAAAGAGAGGTGGACAAGTCACTAAGAGGGCGGATTTTAACATTGTCCTGCACTCTCTGTCTGATTCTTATAATGACTTCATCAAGTCCCTTGGTACCAGGTGGGAGTTTACTCTTCCTGAGTTACTCTCAGCCCTGATGCGAGAGGAAGCTGACTTTAGAGCATTGGAATTTGCTCCAACTTTGTTAGCTTTTGACAAGACATTTGCTAAAGAAAAGTAAATGCTTAAAAGGTTAGATGAAGTTGATCTAGTAGAAGATGTCATCAGGCCAAGCAAACACAAGCGAAGTGAAGTAGATTGTCTAGTGCTTGGCACAGGTAGACAAGGTAGGTCATGTACATTTATAATGGAAACATCTTTTGCATTGGTTTCTACCCATTCTTGGGTACTGGATACTGGAGCTATTGATCATGTTTGTTATACTTTGCAGGGGTTCAGGCCGACAAGGCAGCTTAAGCATGACGAGATTACCATCTCAATGGGCAGCGGAGAGCGAGTCTCAGCAGTTGCCATTGGAGAATTTAATTTATGCTTGGAAAATAATGTTTTGATTTTGAGAGATGTTTTATATGTGCCGGTTTTTCGGTGGAACTTAATTTCAGTTTCCAAGTTATTTAATGATGGATATTCAGTTATTTTTTATAGTGGAGTTTCCATCATTGGTAATAACGGTGTTATCTGTCATGGTAAACTGATTGACTCTCTCTATATCATTGATTGTATGCATAAATCTTCCGTGAATGTTGCAAACTCATCCAATAATAATAATCATTTAAAGAAAAAGTTTTCTTCCCATGAGGATCAAACATATCTCTGGCACTTGAGACTAGGTCATATCAATCTAAAGAGGATTAAAAGATTAGCATGCGATGGGCTCTTGGATTCTTTTCAAATGGTACCGCATCAAATATGTGAATCCTGTATAGGGCGAAAGATGGCGACCAGGCCTTTTTAAGGCAAGTCAGTCTCGAGCAGAGGATGTGTTAGAATTGATCCACTCTGACTTATGTGGACCAATGTCCACGCAAGCTCGTGGAGGTTATGAGTACTTCGCCACATTCATTGACGATTACTCAAGATTCAGATATGTCTATTTGCTTCGCCATAAGTCCGAATGCTTTGAGAAATTCAAGGAATTTAGGACTGAGGTCGAAAAGAAGCTAGGTAAGACTATCGAGACACTACGATCAGATCGTGGTGGAGAATACCTCAGTAACGAGTTCTTGCAGTACTGGTCAGACAACAGGATTACATCCCAGTGGACTGCACCAGGAACCCCTCAACAAAATGGTGTAGCGGAAAGAAGAAATAGATCTCTCTTGAAAATGGTCAGGTCGATGATGAGTTATAGTTGGTCCCGGATTATCAGGGTATAACTTGGCAGCGGAAAGTGTGTTAATTCGTTTCTTGCGCTCTGCTGGTTACTCAGCTGACTGGGACCTTGTCAGCTGGTAA
>JAPKLW010000307.1:9294-81380 GCA_026898455.1 Plectranthus barbatus
ATAATAATAATAATAATAATAATAATAATAATAATAATAATAATAATAATAATAATAAAACATCATTAACTATTTAGAATCTTAAATTTTTCGCTCCAGTTTATCAGAGTATAAATATATATATGTCAAACGAAAAATTAAACTATTTGTTCAGTATACTTGCACTTATACAAGCAGATGGTGATATGGCTGCTTGTTTTGTCAAATCTTTATTCAGGTATTTAAGGTCAAGTCTACTTAATATCAGTATTTGAAATATACTGCAACACTTGAGTGTTGAGTTTTGAATAGAAGTAAGGTGACATAATGAAAGAACACAATAAATGAAAAGAATTTATAGTGGTTCGGACTAAACTGCCTTACGTCCACACTTAAGACTCTTCGTCTGGTAATTCACTAAATTTAAAACTTTACATGTGCTCATACGATATATTGATTGTCGGTAGGGGTGTTCGCGGTCCGGTTTGGAAGCAAAATCTCGGCCAAACCAATAAGTACGGTTTGGAAAATTTTCAAATCAAACCGGCCAAATAAATTATCGAAACCAAATCGGCCAAACCATATAAAAACGGTTTGGTCCGGCCGATTTGACGGTTTGAAACGAAATATATTTCAACTTTCAATAATTTACTATAATTTGTTGAAAACTAGGGCCTAAATGCAAGTTAGTTGATTTCCATTATTTATTATTACTTATTTTAATATAATTTTAATTTTAGAAAATTCATATTTATAATTTAATGTAAAATCAAAAGAAACACATGAGTCAGTTGTATTAAAATTATAACTTATCAAATGTAAAATTTAAAGAGATGTGTAAAAATATACTAACGAATCAACAATGTTTATACTTAATTTACCGTAAGAAAAATATGAAATAATAATATTTAATGTTAATACTTACTAGTTGGTTTACGTTCAAAAAATTTGAAACTAAAACGAGATTGTGTTGACAAAAAAAATTAAATTAATTATATAAAAAAGTTGAAACTAATTAAATGAACCACAATTTGTATTTATTAATTATAATATATTTAATATGTATATATATATATATATACACACACACATATAAATACGGCCGGTTTGAGCCACCAAACTGTAACCAAACCAAATTTGACCGGTTTGAAACTTAAATTTTAAACCGGCCAAATTAATCCGGTTTTGGCCAAACCATGAACACCCTTAATTGTCGGTGAATGCCTTGTCCATTGATCCACAAATGAATTCGCTTAGTTCTTGCTCAGTTCTTCGCTTCGCAGCTTCTCACAGTGTGGACACACCATTCAGCCTCTTTGTAGCCGGAGTAGGGCGTTTATAGTTTTCCCTCGAACATCTCCTTGACGACAGATTGCCTGTAAGAGTCAGAGTACAAGACGTGCTTGACTGTTGTAGTCTTTTTTAGAGAGAAAGACTACCAAGAGAATAACTTAAAAACTCGAAAATTTTGGGTCTCGTGCTCACTAAAATGTCACACAAAAAAGCTTAACAACGTCGAATGGTTTAGTAAGCTTGATAGCATTTGCATACTAGTTTGGTGACTTTTTTACTCAAAAGTCGTAAGTCTGATACGTGCGTTGTTATTGTTTTTTGTAAACTTCTTCTTGTTGAATATCCTCCAGTATTTATAGACGTGAGATAAAGATTTATAATAAATGTCCGTTAGAGACAAATTGAAGATTGTTCAATTGGATGTCTCTGTTGACTTTGGAGATAGGCGAGTAGGTGTTTTTCCAGATGTTTTGCACCTGCTCCCCCTTTTTCTAGACAGTGGTTACGACGATTCGTCTTTGTGTTAGAATGACAATGTTCATCTTGGTGACAAAACTCGGTGTTTTGTGCTTGCAGAGAGTAATGAATCTTCAAGCCTTAGAGTCAGTAGTACTTCGTCATTACGTTCCTCAATTGATTCTTCTTGTCTCTATACGTTGGGACCTAGACTAGGAAGTGTATGCTGGTGCCGTCATACTTGCAAGTCCCTGCTGGTGACGTCATTTATCAATGTAAACTTGGTCCATAAGCTACCAAGTTTGTTGTGTTAAGTGAACCATATTTACCGGTAAGACCCGTACTAGGCGAAAGCCAAACTCTTATATTTCTAGACTTGTGCAGTCCGCGAGAACATAAGTCTGTTGAGTCTTTTTGCGCATTTTAGACTTATTGGTCAGTCTAGTCTTCAAATTAGCTTTGGCTTACAACTCGATAATTATCCTATACATAACTTTATATTTTTCGATTATGCTGAAATTATCTATCTTAAGACAATACTAAAGATGGCTTAAGTATACCTTTACTCACCAAAACATAATAATAAAATAAGAAAATTACTAATAAATTTCCTAACATAAATCACCACATCAATGTCGATTCATTGATAATTCAATGGTTAACATTAACGCCGCGCGCTACTCATGAACATGATATATAAACGTGACAATAATATTGAGGCCGAAAATTTAGCAAAATTTCGGCTAAAAATCAATTTATTTCTACTTTGAGAGTTGAGACCATAAAGGAATGGAGTCTTGTTACGCAACCCGTGACCAAAAAAATATTCCATTATGAAAAGTCCAATTTTATTAAAATAATATAAGCACATTCGAAATTTAAAGGAAACACAACTATATTTTACAGAAATCGTGTTCACTAGTTTCTATATAATATAAATATATAACCGGGATTCAATCTTTGAAAAAAATATATATGGAATCATTTATTTGGCAGATATAAATTAATTAGGATATATAATTATGTATAAGATATATATAAAGTGATACGATGAGTAGTCAAAGATTTATTGATTAATAATTGTGAGACATCTTTAAAATGCATCATTGATAATGAATGTACATTTTATCAAGGCTAGGGCTTAATATTATGACCCACATTAAACGGTGGGTGGCTAGGCTAAACATAATAAATTAATTACAATTAGAATATTTTTCATTTCTCACCAACTCACAACCCTAGTTTTAACACCTATATAATAGCTACGCTATTTATTATAGATAGCAACACATATTTAGTCATTTCTAGAAATTATCACCACTAAATGTACCAATACCATTATTATAATAATATACAGCTTATTTTTAATAAATAATTGATAATTTGAATTTTGTAAATTATAATCAAATTAGAGATGATCAAGAGTCGAGTGAGTATGATTAAATTGGAGTTATTTTTAATTAATTTTAAATTTTTAATAAAATTATATATAAATTTGTTATTATTGAGTAATAAATCTAAGAAAACAAAATTGAATTATATTAAGCTCGATAAAACTCGCAAGCCTAACTAGAACCCTAGATCGGTTATTGTATACGTGTTAAAAAGAAGATGAAATGTTAAATAAAATAAATATAAAAGTGATAAAATTGTAATTATATGAAATGCTCTGTTTTAGTATATTAGTAGATTTGGTAAAATATGTTTATAAGATAACATAGAACGGAATCTCAAACCCGACTTAATTAGTATCTAAGTCAATTTTAAATCTTTTTCAAACCAATTCCAATAACTTGCTCATTACTAATAGTATGCACCTAATAAATTCATTGCCCCACGTCCATATTAATAATTTAGTGTGATTCGTATTCATATTAATTGATGTTTTATTTCCTCTATGAAAAACGTGGACCATAATTAACTTATAAGGAAAGCAGTTTTAACTTTTCAAAAGATGAAAGAATTACTATTTTATTATAATTATTTATTTAATGAATGTTAATCAATAGTGGGGGTCGATCTAGTGAAAAAGTTCTTAACATGAGAAAGTGAGTAGGTTGTTTATTATTTTATGACATTGTTTGATGGTGTGTTTTAGTTATTGTTTATCATTAATTTATTTAAATAATAATTAAATATAATTTTCTTTTTACATTTAATATTTTTCTTCTAATTGATTTGTTATTAAATAATGATAAAATAAAAAAAAGGGGGGGCGGGGGCGACAAACGCACGTGTGAAATTACGAAAGTGATGAGGTGTATAAAAACAAAAGGGAGCATGTCTAATTCCATTACAGGAATATTGCGCGCGGTTGTTGCGGGCTAGAGAGAGAAAGAGAGAGCTCATGTTACACGTGATTAATATTTATTTATCCACATTTTCCCTGTGCTCGAACTGTCACCCTTTTTTCTTTTTCATTCATTAATTTATTACTATTTCTTTTCCTATTTGTTTCGTGTTTGAACTGCGTTTCTCACCCTCCTTATAAGAATATCATTCACTGCTGCTTTTTTCCATTCCAACTCCAATTCTCCCTCATCGTTTTCTGCAAATCAACCTAGACAGAGAAAATCAACACCATGAAACGCAACTGCAACTTGGAGCTTCGCCTCGTCACTCCTTCCGTCTCCTCCCATCACCACTCCATGTAATCATCTCTCTCTCTCTCTCTCTCTCTCTCTCTCTCTCTTGTTTTACTCGTATGACTGACGGTTAACGGCGGTAATTTCTTACAGTTTTGAAATGGAGGATGAAAGTCCGTACGAAACGCAGCGGCTGACTATTTTCTACAAAGGCAAAGTTGCTTCATGCGACGCCACAGAGATTCAGGTAAATTCATATTTCTCATTTCATCAAAAAAATAAAAAATATAAATATAAATTCAATCGTGAGTTGCTCAATCTCTCTCTCCCATTTTATTAATATTTTATATGAATTTGATGGTGCAGGCGAGAGCGATCATATCGTTGGCGAGAGAAATGGAAGACAAATCAGGAAAGAGCTCACCGGCGGCGGCGGCGGCGGCGGTGCTGAACTCGCCGGTGTACAGCACGGCGAGTGGTTTGTCGATGAAGAGATCGCTGCAGAGATTTTTGGAGAAGAGAAAGAGTAGGGCGCAATCGATATCTCCGTACGGAATTACTCGGCATTAGAGAGAGATGACGTCACTGATGATTGATTAATTAATTAATTGATTATGAGTTTGGATTTTTGAGTTATTTGTCGTTGATAATGGATAATTGGATATGTGATGTGGTTGATTAATCATTAATTAGATGGAGATTAACATGAGATTTTGATTTTATTTACTTTTACAGCGATGTGTGTTGAAATATATTTATTTTGATTAAAGTTATAGTTAGTCGAATTATATTTTGAAACACTGATATATGACATTTATTTTATATTTAAACATTTTGTTATAAAAGGTATACTCCATTGGTTCTAATAATTTAGTCCGATTACTATTTTAAGGTGTTTTAATTATATGATCTAATTTTTAGATTTGGTAATTTTTTTCTTTGAAATTTATAATCACACCCTCAATAACTTTAGAAAGTGGGAATATTAAATAATATTACAAAAATAAGGTGCTAATTAATGCTTGAAATAGGATAATATTGAAAGTTTGATTAAATAGTATTAAATAATTTTTTATAAAATATAAAACTATACCATATAATTGAAATGGAGGGAATAACTTTTATTGTTCTCGGTTATTAAAATCATCAAATTAGAGTCTAGTTATTGCATTATAATTTTCTTTCTTTTTTCCCCTTGGTTTCAATTTTTCCACTAAATAGTAAATTGAAAATAAGGTTGTTTGTGTATGGTAAAATTCAAAGTCCCACAATAAAAAATAAAATGAAATTTCTTGTATATAAAATTATACTAATGAGAGTTTTTGGGAAATATAAAAAATAAAACCTTGAGAGGCTAATAAATTCAATACGAAGAATAACGTACTAATATTATAGGAGTTTTGATGGTCCCACCAGTAGCTTCCAACTTCCATAATTTGATCTTGAAATCATCACAATTTTTAAATAATGATAACCTCAAAATCCCATTTTGTTCAAGAAAACTTTTTTAAAGAAAAATAATTATAAAATTCCCGCCAGAAAGAAAACCCCATGAATTAACAAACTGAAAAAAAGAATAATACGCATTGTCTGAACGAAACGTCACGGAACACTCCAAAACGACGCGTTTTGCACAACAGCGTTACCACTTGCTACACACACATACTCAGAAACTCCCTCCCTCTAATCGTTCACACATTTCCCGCGTGATCTCATTCTCAACCAAAGATTCACAAACGAGGTGCAACACGAGGACTTTGAACATCCCACGGGGAAATTACGTGAGCGCGCGTAATTTCCTTGATGGAACGGCAACCACTCAATGCCATTGTCAGCTCGAACTCATCCCGGAGCATCTCCATGACCTTCCTCACACCCGCCTCGCCTGCAGCTGCCAGCGCGAACACCACCGGCCTCCCAATCTGCACACGGACAACGAAAAACGCCTCGTCTCAGCCACCACAGCAGAAATGCAAAACTAGAGGTGGCCAATCTGAACCAGAATCACCCGAACCGGAACCGTCCCAAATGGATTTGAACCGAAACCGGAACCTTGTTTGGACAAACCGTTTCAGGTTCCACCCCCTAACCGAAACCGGAACCGGCGGTTCGGAACTGCCGGAACGAAACTAAAAAATAAAAAAAGTTCCGAATCGGTGGGATAAAATTTTTGAAAATTTGAAAATTAACGAATCAGAGAGCGTCACGTGTCGCCGAAAAATAAAATATAAAAAAAAAATATCCGTCGAGCTGCCGGTTCTGAACCGGAATCATTTTTTCACGGGCCGGTCCCGGTTGCAACTTTCTGGAACCGCCAAACAGGCGGTTTCGAACCGGGACCAGGCCATGGCCACCTCTATGCAAAACTAATGCTTTCCTTTTTCATCTGTCACGTTATATTAGTCAAATTTTATGGCAAATTTCACACACTAATAAAATAATAATTTTACCACACTCACAATTAGTTACGGTACTCGGTTAATATGCGACTAATTGACCGGAACGGAGGAGTAGTTCGTTTAATACTTACAAATACACCTGATGCTCCGAGAGCTAAAGCTTTGAACACATCTGTTCCGCGTCTGATCCCACCATCAAGAAACACAGGAACTCTACCATGTGCAGCTTTCACTACCTCTTCCAAGGCCGTGATGGTTGCAGGAACATAATCCAGCTGCCGAGCTCCGTGGTTCGACACGATGATCCCTGCAACTCCTGCTTCTACAGCCAGACTTGCTACAGAATAGAGCAATAGAAGCAACATACACATAAGAAGAGAAGATGAAATACAAATACAAATAAAACTGTGTTTGCATTTCTGCAAGATCACGCCTGCCTACCGTCCTCTGCAGTAAGCACGCCTTTTACTAGAATCGGTAACTTAGTTATCGTTTGAAGCCACTTCACATCCTGCGTTGATGAAAAAAACCAGCCATGTGATTTTTTTCAGGTTCAATATCTGAGACTGAGAGCAGAACAGTTTGCTTACCTTCCAGTTGAGAGACCGGTCGATTTGATCAGCAACGTATGTAGCAAGTCCGGAGTCGTCTGTCTGCAGTCATCCCAAAATTCTCGCTGATCTTAAAACTCAAAACATATGAAATATTTTTCATGCTTATTCACCTTGTCAACAGAGCTAGTATTCAGGCCTTCATAATTCTTTAGTGTCAAGTGGGGAGGCAAAGCAAACCTGTTGGTACATTTAGTTGGCATGAAAGGCATTTGATAAAATCAACGAAGGCAATTCTGCTCCGGATAGAGAAGCATTTCAGACAGCGTACCTGTTCTTGATATCATTTTCCCTTCGACCGAGTCTAGGAGTATCAACTGTTAGAGCAATTGCCTTATAACCAGCCTTTTCTGCCCTTCTCACAAGCTGTTGAACAATGCTTCTATCTTTGGTAACCTGAAATGGAAGTAAGAGATCTCTAATCAGGAGGAGCAGTTTACGATTCAGATACTCTCCAGATTCGAGGTGAATAAGAAGATAAAAAGGGAACAACCAGAAACAAGTAAAATGTAATTAAATTTTTGGAGCAAATAGTTCGAGTGACATAAAAGTATTAAGTTACGAATCGCTTAGATTAGCAGCAGAGGATCAAAGAGTTTTAGTATGGAAAATATTGCAGACATAAATGCTTGTACAATGTGAAGTAGGTAGGTGAAAGAGATAAGGAGTTTCTGTTGAGCAAATCAAAAGGCAATGTCCAACCCAAAAAAAAATTGAACTCACGTAGAGCTGAAAGAATCGAATGCCAGGTCCAGTAGAGGCAACTTCTTCTACGCTGGATGTAGCCCATGAGGATAATGTCTACGACCAGAAAACATCTATTAACATGGTTATAATTATAGCAATCATGGCAGAGTTTTACGTTTTACTACTCCGAGTTTGAACCTTTACAGCATACACTAAAGGAAAGTATACACTTAAGGAAAAGGGAGAAGAGAAAGAGCCTAGAATTCAAACCATGATGGTGCCAGCAGCTGCTACCGCCCTAGCTGTGGCAAGCTCTCCTGCAATGAAGCAGCATTTAAATTGAGAAGAGAAGTGACAAAAATATCGTAAAGAGATTTTCTGTTCCATCCAACTGCACCTCCACATGAACCATAAAACCTATTTTTGCAGTCATAAGACATTACTGACATAAGATATTTCATCATATGATGGCATCAAACTCATAATTAGCTCTTCCCGGAACCTAAATTCTGGCATGTCATAGCAAAATGTTATGCATGAACTTATTGGTGTTGGGATAACATAACTAGGATATTAAATATAACCGAAACATGATACCATTAACTAAAAATACGTGGCAAGTCCAAAACAAGCTTCTGTACCTTCAGGGTGTGCCATTTTCTGCATTGCAGTCGGAGCAACCATGATTGGAATTGATATACTGTGACCCAAAATGGTAGTGGTTGTATCAATTTTGCTAACATCGATCAGAATACGAGGGCGAAACCTATGTCGATGATCAGATTTCAATGTTAGCAGTAGACAATAACACCTAAAAGGAGTATACTAAAGCTAGATTCTGTTTAATTACCAGTATTCATTGAGGAAAAGAAGAGGAAATGCTAGAAAAATAACTTCGGTTGTCAGGTTTCTCTATATACCATGCTTAAATAAATTTGACTTCCACACAGAAAGATCAGAAACATGAGAGGAAGGCCAACTATTCAGAACTCGTGAATGATTTTAATTGCTAACACAAAATCTACCATCGTGGAGAGATGCTTGCTCTATTCTATTCCTCATTTTAAAGAAAGTGAAGACAAGAAGTCCTAACAATGCAGAAATTGTCTGAATTGCACAGTGCTAGGATTTTTGGGGCACATTACAGTATTCTAGAAAAAGCATTCCGATTTTCTTGTAGAGTCCACTGGTCCTCAGCACCGGATGCATAATAGTCGTAAACCATCTTGGGCAGTATCTCCCTGGCAATAGGCTCGAACTCCGTAACATTGGTAATGCTTTCAAGTTTCCAGGAAGCCATGTTCAGCTCTGAGATTATCATGGGAAAACAATCAAATAATATAAAGTTAAATCAACAAGTGTAGCAAGCTCATTACAGCAGTTAAAGGTGGTGAAAAGTCAAGAAACAAATTCAAGGGTTACTTGAAATCAGAACCCATAGCTATCAAAGAGAACAAGCTCGACATTAATCACACAAAATGATGATCCAAGATCAATCATTACCACATAATAAACAGTGCAATCACTGATTCCTCTAGAAATCCCAATTCCAATTCTTGAATCTCGCACAAGTTAATATGCAGTGATAGCCAATCCCCCACCCCCAAAAAAACAATTATTTCAACAATCAATCGATTTCACTTTCAATGACTGCTGAAAAGGTGGCGACTAGCCCAACTATGATTAGTCATGCAAAAATCTCGAAAGCATAAAACCCTCGAAAAGAAAACACTCACAAACCTCATGGAATCAGTTCAACAAGAGAAAGCGTGAACATATTCGCGCACAAAAAAATAATTAGTGAGTTGTTTGGAATTGAAAAGGCTGTTAAAAAAGTAGGAAAAAAGAAGCAAAACAGCAACCGGAACCAACCTGATCAATCTCAGATTCAAAGCGAATGGATCAGTCAGTAGCTGAGATTTGAGATGCAACAGCAGAATCTGGAATGCTAACGATTGAGCTTTAATATGAAATGACGGAGACAAATATGAAAAGGAGATAACGACAAAAAGTGTGACAAGGTTGGTAGTTGTCATTCTGAATGATAATCTACTTTATATTTATACAAGTATTCGTCAGTGGCGGCTATACCCCACCTTCAAAAATCAAAATGCAATTGTTTTACCAACTTCAAAGCCCATCAATTTATGCGTATTGGGTATAATTTTGTTGCACGTTACCTTGCCAATTCAGCATTGTTTGCTTTCTTCGTCGCGCTTTAAACTATTACTTGTAGCTGATGCTTCACATGACCCGTATTAATGAAATTTCTTCTCTCTCAAAAAAAAAAATTATACTTATTGAGTAGAGGTGGCCACCGGCCGGTTTTGGTTCAGAATTGTCGGTTCGACGGTTTCAGAATGGTAAAACCGGAACCGACCCTAGTAAAAATGATTTTAATTCTGGTTCTGGTTCAACAAGAAGTTTCGGTTCAATGAATATTTTATTTTTTATATTTTATTTTCAGCGACACATGGCGCTCTCTAATTCGTCGATTTTTTAAAAAAAAATTATCCCACCGTTACAGTTTGGAACCGGAATGGTCGGTTCCGGTTGGGCCACCTCTTGAACGTGAGCATGCCCGTCAAAAATAGTTCCGGTTCGGAACTGTTTTTGACACTTTCGGTTTGGAACTGTGAACCGCCGGGCCGGTTCAGGGCCTGTTCCAGTTCCAAATGGACACCGTTATTTTGTCATAATAAATTTGTATTCATTATTTTTGTGCATGTTCGTATCATATTAACTTTTTTTCTGTGAATGTAGAGCTGAGACTTTATTCATTATCGTGTCAGTTGTTATCGGAAGTGTCGTGATAATGTTTGAGTTTAACATATTCGTATCATATTCATATCTTATTGTTCGTGTCTTTATCGCATCGTGCCATAAATTGTCAGTCCTCTACCTTTAATCAACTAGTTAAGGATACATTTATAAATGAACTATATTATTTATCATTATTCAGATCTCAACTTAATAAAAACTCATTCGAGCTTGTTTAGTTATAAAACTAGTTTACTAAATCAAACTTGTATTCAACTTGTAAACAAGCTTGTTAAATTAATTAAGAAATATAAAATAATTAATTTTATAAAAGTACTATTTTCATGATATAAGATTAGCAAGACTGCTAAACATTTCAATAATGAGAATAAATGAGTCTTAAGCATGAATTTGAGTATAAATAAATATTTGTTTTTTTTAAATAACAATAAATATTTTAAATATATTATAAATTCAGGAAATTCGTTTAAGTTTGATAAAGTTCATGAACTTCAAATATTCAATAGAAAACTCAACTTAATATTAAATGAGCCAAAATAAAACACTACACTACTCGACAGCCTTCTAGACTCGGTTCCGAATATATTCTAATCAAGAAAATGTCATCAAAAATTAGTTATTTATAGTATTAAAACTAATATTTCCTTTCTCCCATCTAAATTGTCTCATTTTTATTTTTTTTGGTATATCCTATTTATTTGTATCATTTCCTAAAATGATAAAAATTTCACACCCAACAATAAAAATATTTATTATATTATACTCACAAATAATAATAATTGCACCAAAAACAAATTTGATTACTTAGACATGATGAAGGGAGTAATAATTAATAAATACTCCACTAAAATTGAAAAACGATATTAATAGAGGGGCGGCCGAATAAGGCCTTCTGGACACTGTATGCAAGATTAGGCCTAAGACAAGCTCAC
Source organism: Plectranthus barbatus (assembly GCA_026898455.1). NCBI lineage: Eukaryota > Viridiplantae > Streptophyta > Magnoliopsida > Lamiales > Lamiaceae > Plectranthus > Plectranthus barbatus. Next base: position 21,018 of record JAPKLW010000307.1, read on the forward strand.
TAGGAAAACTAATTCTACCGATTATTTTAGGACAAAAAGCGTCCACCTTAAAAAGAAAAAGATAAAATAAAATGGTATCGATGTATATTGGATTGTGCCAATTTTATTCATCTTTAACAAAATTTTTAATATTGTTATTATTTTCTTAACACCCCAAAAAAAAAAAAAAAAAATCATGAATGAAATGAAAAAGTGGGAAATCCCAAGAAAGATAATGAAGTGGCATGTTGTGTTTGATATGGGAGTCAGAAATCTGAACAAAGACTGCCCATTAAAGCAAATATCTCTTGTCTGATGGGATTTAACCTACACTACACCCTCCCATAATGAAATAAAATACAACATACCCAATAAAATCATTTTTTTTTAATTTTCGATTTTATCATAAACTATATCAATTTTTTTTAATTTAACCCAAACTATATAAATATTTAAATAATTATCCAAACCAATCAAAATTATATAAATCTATCCTTAACTATTTTTCAACGTGAAATTGATTGTATTGCCGGAATTTCCTGTCAGCAAATTAATGTCACGTGTAAATACCACGTGTCAAATAAGTTTTTTTTTTCTATTTTGTCATATATTTGCAATTTTGTATAATTTTCAATAGTTTGAGTATTTATTTCGAATAATTGGATTAAATTTGACATACTTTCTCCGTCCCACTCCAATTATCCCTATTTCCTTTTCGTTCGCCCAACTTCAATTGTCCTCTTACCTAAAATGAAAATTAATACACACTCAATAATAAAATATTAATTTCATCTATATCTACCCCATTGGTTATTGTGTCGAATCTCTTGGGACAATCCCCATGGGACGGAGGGAATATATAATTTGGGAAAAAATGAAATATTTTTCCAAAGAGAAAAAAAAAAAACCAAGTCTATTCTTCCATTATAGAATGAGTATGGTTCTATAATTTTTGGGTTCTGGTGGTTTTTTAATTTATGTTCATCAAAAAAGATTTTATGCCTTTTGTGGTTCTAAATTTTTTTAATTTTATGTTCTTATAAAAATCTTTTTTTTTTTTTACATTTTTTTAGATGCATTTACATGTGGAATTAGTTGGGACAGATTTGTCTAATTTTTAATTTGGATATTTATTTAAATAATTTGTGTTAAATTTGAAAAAGAACGGATATAATTTAGCAAATACTAATTGCATCTTTCCTTTTTTGGGAGCAATGGCAATAGTAATCTAAATTTACTTCAACATGAATTTTAATTACACAAACAACAAATGTCTCCCGACAACAAAGTGCAGCACAAAATCAACAAAAAGTAAAAGCAATCTCCCTCTCCCATCCGAACCACGGTGGCAAGAACTACTTCCACCACCAGCACCGTACACACGATCGGACTTCAAATCCGAATCTTTGTCTGCATCTGTTTTGTTTCTTGCACCGCCAAATACGACACTCCCACAACTAGGGTTCTTCACCAGACCCAGTCTCGAACTCGAATTCCTTGTCCGTAAATCTGGATTACTACACAACCCATTGTTCTCACGGATATCAAGCCTCTGCCCGATCCTGTTCATGAATTCTTCCGTGAATCCCAGCTCCCCGCTGAGATGATTCCTGCTCAAATTTAACGAATCAAGATTCTGCAGCAGACCCAGCTCCGCCGGAACTCCGCCGGAAAGGCGGTTGTTGTCGAGGGACAGAGCCGTTAAGTGACTCAGATTCGAGAAGATATCCGGGATTTGGCCGATTAGCCCGCATCCCGATAAACTTATTACCGTGAGGTTGGTGAGTGATCTTGTGAAAGAAGGGATTGTTGAGTTAAATGGGTTGGAATCCATTATTAGGTACTGTAATTGCTGCAACTCCGAGAGATTCTCCGGGATTGGACCGGTGAAGGAGTTGTGGCTCAAATCCAGTAGAGTTAGCTTTATCAATTTCCCCAACTCCGGCGGCGGCGCTCCTCGGAGTTGGTTCGAACTCAAATCAATCTTTTCGAGGGAGGTGAGCTCTCCGATCGAGGTGGGCACCGTTTCTTGGAGTGAGTTCCAGCTGAGATCGAGAATCGTGAGGTTTTTAAGCCCACCAATTGCTCGAGGAATTGCGCCGGTGAAGTTGTTGTGGCTGAGCACCAGCTGCTGCAGGTTGTGTAAGAATCCGATTTCTTGTGGGATTTCTCCGGTGAGATTGTTTTGCGATAAAGAAAAGGTTTTGAGAGAAGTGAGGTTGGAGATGGTGGGAGGTATCTCTCCGGTGAGGCTGGGGTTGGAGTTGAGAGTCAAGTGCTCTAACGATGAGAGAGAGAGGAAGAGGGGTTTTGAGAGAGAGAATGGCGACTGGGTGAAGCAGTTGATGAGCGAGAGAGTGGTGAGGTACGGCAGTTTGCGAAGGGCGTCCGAGAGTTTGGCGGAGGATTTGCACGGCGGCGCCACCACGTCGTCGGCGACGTGAATCTTGGTGACGTGGAAGATTAAGGTTTCTTCCATGAGGCCGCATTCCACTCCCGGCCACGGCGTGTCTGTGCACGGCAGCGGGTGTGTCTCCGGCCAAGTGGGATCCTCCAGCAGCGAGCCCATCACCTCGTACAGCCCGAAAAGCTCCTCCTCATCCATGTCGCCGTCGCCTGCGGCGGGGACAGCTCCACCGGCTGACGACCAACAGACAAGAATGCACACGACAAGAAGGGACTGAAAAGCCATAAATGTAAGAACTCTCCTGCCGTCAAATATGGAGTGTGTGTGTGAGTTTTGCGAATGAAGAATTGTGGAGAGGGGAGTTATTAAAAGGACAGAGACAGAGCAAAGAATTTTTGTAATTATGGTTTGAGTCAGTGACAAAGGTGCATGGGAAGCATAAGAAAGGGGAAAATGTTGGGCATATAAGGAATTGTGAGTGTGATGGGAAAGAACCATGCAGAGAGACAGAGAGAGAGAGAGTGAAATTGAAAGATGAGGATTCATAAACTGTGTTGTAATAAGATGGGACAGACCACTGTGTCGTCAGTTGCCTTTGATTCGGACATGCCACTGACCCTGTTTTGCAACAATCCCCCAACCCTATTTGCTCTTTGCCACCACCACCAGCCTTTTTCTTTTTGCTTTTGGGTGTTAATAGATTTGGTCAAACTAGTTCTTATTTGAAACCTAGAAGAATTAAGGGTAGGTTAGGTCATGTTCCGGGTGTAATAGTAAAAATACTATGCTCATAATCGAGAGATTATGAATTCAAATTTATCGGAAACATCTGTGATGAGTTGAAGGGTAGGCTAGACATTAATGAGTGGGTGTTCCAAAATAAATACTTTGCTCACGATCCAAAGATAATAAATTTGAACTAATCGAGAACATTTAGGGTAAATGAGTTTAAGGGTAGGCTAGAAATTAATCGGTGGGAGTCCCAAAACAAAATACTTTGCTCATGACCAAGAACAAATCATGAATTCGATCTTATCAAGAAACATATGCTAATGATCAAGAGATCATTGATTTGAAATAATCGAGGATATTTAGGGTGTATGAGTTGAAAGGTAGGCTAGAAATTAATATGGGTGTCCCATAACAAAAGACTTTGCTCGTGCTCGAAAACAAATCATGGATTCGAGCTTATAGAGAAACTCTAGGGTATGTGAGTTGAAGGGTGGTGCGCGCCAAAACAAAACCCAAATTGGTGTCAATTATTGCATCATTACAAACTACTTTCTGTCCAAAATCAAAACCACAAATCATAATTGCATCATCAATCACAATTTACATGCAACAATACAGTGAACACTCCACACAATTGTAGATGAAAAGGTAAACGACATGAGTTACTTGTGATCCTGAATGGAGAGCAGAGCGAGCTGGTCCTGGATGGAGCAATCGACGTGGCAAGAAGTCCGGCACGACGACGGGATAAGAATGAGGCCGACGCCGCGATGCTCCATCGGAGAAGGAGACGACCGCCGCGTGCTGCGATACTCCACTGCATCTTGAAGAATTATGTTTCCCTGCTTATCGATGCAGTAAAACGTGCCTACGAAGAACCGCCCATCCTTAATCCCGATCAGCATTCGACTGTCTATCAGCTTCTTCGCCAGCGCCACCGCGCTCGGGGCTTTCGATTCTGAGCCGTCGGATCTTTCAACCGCCTCGCAATCAGGACCGTCCATCGCTTCTGTGAATATACATTTCAGATCAAGCTCAGCTACGACGGAAACATTCGAGAACACTATACTAATCGTGTGTCAATCGCAGCAGCGACGACCGATTGCATCGTAAGAATATATAGCGGCGATGGAAAAAAAACAATTCAGGAATCCTAGCATTCAAAAATTTCGACAATAATTAAGGAAAAAATCGAATCAGCAATATGATCTGAGGCATAACTTACCGGCTAATTTCAGTCGGAAGCAGCTGTGATTTGTTGAAGATGAAGCGAAAAAGGGTTTTTTGTCTGCTTCTCCGGCGAAAATTGGGAATTAGCTTGAGTTGTGGGAAAAATGGGCTTTTATGGGCTTCAGAATTTAATTCTTTCAGTCCATTATTTGAATATACTTTCCTTTACCAATAATAAGTAGTCATCCCATTTTATTATTTTAATATTAATCTCTCTGCGCGACGCAATAATAGCAATATGATCTTAGCGATTTGATCTTTTGACCAGGTATGATTTAGGGTTTCTCGTGGGACTGCTCCTCCTTAGATTGTTTTCCATTCACGTAACGTGAATTTCGCAGTTGTTCAATCCGGATTTCTTAATATCAACGTTTTCTTAGTTGATTAACATTGTTGATTCTCGATCTCTGCCCAATTGTGTGCGTTAGTCAGTTTCCTTATTTCGGTTATTTTTTCTTTTTCTAATCAAGAATGGGTTTTGGATGTGAGATTTTTATTGCTTAGTGTACGTGTGCTTTCCAAGATGATGGGATATTTTTTCTGTAAACTTGTGTTCGTATTAGAGTAGTGGTGGGTGTAGAGGGCAACATATAGATGTTTTGTCTCCATTTTTGCAAATTTTCCGATCATCAATTTGTTTCAAAAGGTGCAATCTTGCAGACTTGTATTTAGTGGGGAATGGGTGGAAGTGGGAAGCGTCCTCGTTCGTATCGGAATGAGGCAGACAGCAAGAGCCAGAAAAGGAGAAATGATAGGGAAAGAGTGAGAGATGAAAAGGGAAGTGATGAAGTAGTAGTGTACAGGATTCTTTGTCCCAATGGTGTTATTGGGAGTGTGATTGGAAAGAGTGGTAAAGTGATAAACTCGATTAGGCAAGACTCACGAGCGAAGGTAAAAGTGGTAGACCCATTCCCAGGTGCTAAAGACAGGGTTATTACTATCTATTGCTATGTGAGAGAAAAGGATGAGGTTGAGATTGATGGTGAATTCAATGATCATCAACCTCTTTGTCCTGCTCAAGATGCCCTTCTCAGGGTGCATGACGCTATTGCAAATGCTGTAGCTGCACTTGGAGAATCTGACAGAAAGAGAAAGGACAAAGATAGGAGGGAATGTCAGCTTCTTGTTCCATCCAGCCAGTCTGCTAGTATAATTGGGAAATCTGGTGCGACCATAAAGAATTTAAGGAACAAGACTAGGGCAAACATCAAGGTTACTGCTAAAGATGCTAGTGACCCATCTCATTCTTGCGCATTGGAGTTTGACAATTTTGTGCTGGTTAGTTAACTCTTGAAATGACTTGCAATGAGTTTGAATTGCGAACTGCTACTCAATCCCTATATTAAAAGCGTGTTTATTGTTTTCATCTTTCGCTTCATTGGTTAGATGTAGAAGATTAGTTTTTCTAATCCACTTTAGTGTCCTGATTGTTCTTTACCTGTTTGAACTGTTGTTAGATATCTGGCGAGTCAGAGGCTGTCAATAAAGCACTTTTTGCCATTTCTACGATTATGTACAAGTTTGCAGCAAAGGAGGACATACCTCTTGATACTTCTGTACCTGAAGTACCACCGAGCATCATTATTCCATCTGATGTTCCAATATATCCTGGTACTGGACTCTATCCAGGCGTAGAACCCATTAACCCTGGTAGACAAGTACCTTCTATATTAGATCCTTCACTCGCATCAGATATACCAGGTTATGCTGATGCTAGGAGCACGTGGCGGATATATTCACCTCCTCTTCCTGTGATGACTGGTTATGGTGGTGCCTCACGATTTAAGGAATTAATTATAAAGGTTCTCTGTCCTGCTAACAAGATTGGTCGTGTTATTGGGAAGGGTGGAAGTTCCATTAAAAGTATAAGACAAGAGACTGGTGCTCGTATTGAAGTTGACGACCCCAAGCGTAATCATAGTGAGTGTGTCATCACTGTGATCGCCTCTGAGGTAGCTCCACACAAAACTATATGAACGAACATTATCTTTTTTGTCTCGGGATTTATACATTACTTTTCTGTTAAAATTTTAATGATTTGAAGTTTATGAGTGCTATTTGTTATGTGCCTCCTGATTATCAGATGATTGCTCATGCATTGCGCATCAGTCCAAAGGATGATAATTTTATATTTTAGGTCAGAACTTAGAACCCCCCATCAAAGCTCTTGAATATGTTATCCATTGTTTTCTTATTCTATATATTTTGATGCTTCTTAATACCTATATTTGGTTCTTTCCCATGCTTCCTTCACATTTGCACATGGTCTAACTTAAAGGAGTAAAAGACTTCTAAATAGATCGAGTCCTTTATTTTGTTGTTTCAAGCAAATATCTGCATTGTTTCTTCTGCACCTTTCTACCCATTTACATGACCGGCATGAACTAGCCTTTCAAGAGTGAAATGAATCTTCATTCATCACTACTTTACATTTTGTGTGAGTATTGTTTTCTGGCAATTCGCGTGTGCATTTTACTAGTTTTTGTCTTACTTATTTCATTATTACATACTCATGTTTGTTTTGAACAGTCGTTAGAAGATTTGAAATCCATGGCAGTTGAAGCTGTTTTACTATTACAAGGGAAGATAAACAGTGAAGATGATGACACTGTAACTATGCGGCTCCTTGTTCCTTCAAAGGTTATTGGCTGTATCATTGGAAAAAGTGGTTCTATCATCAATGACATTCGTAAAAGAACTAGAGCAGATATACGAATTCCTAAAAGTGAGAAGCCTAAATATGCTGATGGAAATGACGAACTTGTTGAGGTTATAAAATTGTTTTATTGTTGTGGTCAGAATCCCATGTTTAATGTCTTATTCTTGTGAAATTGATGTTAATATGTGCAGGTTTTTGGACAAGTTAGTAATCTGAGAGATGCACTTATTCAGATTGTTTTGAGACTACGGGATGATGTCTTGAAGGATCAGGAAGACCTCCGCAATCCTTCTACTGGCGTCGAGGCATTATATGCTGGTGCTGCATCTCTTCCAGTGCCTCCAGTTTTGCACAGTGTACCCAGTGGCTCTGCATATTATGATCAAAGGGCTGATTCTGGGAGTGGTTTGGGACTTCTTTCCTCCAGTGAATATGGATATGGCTCCTTATCGGTATGCTTATAATTTGTTTATTAGGTCTGTTCTCTGTTGAGTAAATGAAGAAACTACTGAAGCATATACTAAGTTATTGGGATTGATTAAAAGGAGTTATTATGGAACGTGCACATTCTTCGCTGCAAGGGCCTATCAATTTCAGTAAAATAGCTTATGAAATTTCAGTTATGCGTTTAAATCTTGAGTTTGTTACTGATATTTATGATATATATGCATGCAATATCATAAGCATTTCTATTTATATCTACCATTTCAACATTTTTGTATTTATATTTCGATGTTACCATTATGTCTCTTGGTCTTCAGCCCATAATATGCACCACCTATTTATGAATCATGTGTTTCTTTTGTAAAGATGGGGGACAATGGCTATGGATCAATGACTTCACATTCGACATCTTTGTTTGCAGGGTTAGTCACTCATGTCCTTAATTTTATCATTATTTTATTGCTCTCTTAGAATTCTAATGTGGTCAAAATCCTTGTTGTATATCAGGTTGCCTCCGCCAGCTGTTCTGGAAATGGTCATCCCTGCACATGCGGTAGGTAAAGTTATGGGGAAAGCTGGCACAAATATTGATAATATCCGCAAGGTAAAGTATCGGTATCTTGATGCATGCAAGTTGTTTCTTTCTTTGTGCGGGGTTGGAGGTTAGATGGCCTTGAGTAGGGGTTGTGACTTTCAAATTGTCCTGTCTCATTCTGGATGCTTTTTATTCTTTCCCAGATATCTGGAGCGGCTGTTGAGATTGTAGATGCCAAATCTTCCCGAGGCGACCGTGTGGCTATAATATCTGGCACCACTGAGCAAAAGCGTGCTGCTGAAAACTTGATTCAGGCATTCATTATGGCCACTTAAATTTTGGGAGTAATTCCGATCATATGAAGTTGAAACTAGTTCATGATTGGGGATCGGGGTTTGTGATCAAATGCTACTGCTCTCTTGCTTCCTTTAGGTTCCATTCGTGGAAATCAATTTTATCTTAGGATTTGGTGGACTCTCGTCTCCTCTATAGGAAATCTTATGAAGATGCTTCTGGAAGTCTTATACCTATCTCTTTCCGAGTGGTATGAGCTCTAGTTGTGCGGCATGATAAGGATACATTCATCTTTAGCGTCATCATAAGTGAATAGGGAATTTCTTTCCTTTCATGTCATCCAGCAGACTCTCTTCTGGAAATATTATTTCCAGCATGCTCTGCCATGGTTTGATGTTAATTAGATTTTTCAAACAAAATCATAATACATGATCTTCTATTTATCCCTTCTTTGCTTTCTGCCGCTACTTCTGTCTTATGGATGTTCCTTGGTCAAGGTCTCTTCCTCGTGTGTCTTTCCGTGCTCTTCGTGTTTACAGGAGTGAGCTTTGATGACATCTCTCATAATAAAATATGTGCTCCCAGCTGTAATCTCCTTCCATTTTTTGAATGTTCCAACATGATAAATCTACTATTCAGCTCAATCATATGTTACAACTTCGTATTTGCAGTTGCACATTTGTTGAATAGCTTTGCACCACCTTCCTTGTTATCTTAGCTAACACATTTGATTCATGTATTGTATTGGTTTCTTGTCCTCCAAAATCACTTCTCAGATGTTCTAGAGCTTCAATAGGTACGTCATCCTCTATATGGGAATAGAAGTTGTGTAAATATCATCCTTGGAATATCCGGTTACATTGTTTCTACTAGAATTCATTGAACCTTAGGTCAAAAGAGCTATTTATGTTGTTCCATTTAACATCTATACCGATGCTAAAAGACTTAGGTGAATATTGAGGTCAGATTATACTCATTTTAATCAGAAGATTGAACTAATCCTTTCTCATAACTAGTGAGGGAAGCTACTCATATTCTTACATTGAATCAGTTGATTGAACTACTTGTATTCTGTAAATGTTAGAATGCAGACATTCCTAGACCTATGTCTCTTCTATAGATTAGTTAAGATTTTGGATCCTACTAAGTGATTGTATTTAGTTCCTACTCTATATTTTTTGATATTGCTTTCCCTCATATAGCATTCTCATCCCTGTCCAAGATATCAAGTCTAATTTAATTCAAAATCCTCTCTTCCACTTAACTTCCCTGTAAAATTAAACAAGAGCGCTAGGTTTTTCTAATCTGCGTGAGTGTATCAGTGGAATGACTTCTCCACCTAGGTAGTGGGAGTGGTTCGCGTAATTCCTATTTCCTTGTATGATCTGTCTGTGTTGATCAAACAGCTCTGCTTTGGCTGATTCTAAATCAGATTGAGTTTTGCATCTTCAAACTCTACAGACTACAGTATATGTGAAGTTTGACAATTGGAGCAAGGCTTATTTCTTAGTAAAACAGGGTAAGATACTTGGATTTTCTCATACACTTGCTGGTTTATCTGTGGTATATGTCTATGCATTGAGAGATTGCGCAGTTTCCCAAGGAATGTTAGAGAACAGATTCAATACGTATGCTAACGAGTCTAGTTCTTAAGAATAGCCGGTTAATACTATTTCACTACACAGCCTGTTTGCTTCCACTTCATTTTCTTGATCTGCTACTCCACCTCTTGATCATCCTCGATCGAATGTGTTCGGTTCGGGTTGGGTGGGCCAACAATGCTATATATTCATTTGGATTGGTAGTCATTTGGAAAGCATAGCCTATTCCCAGTTTTGAGCTTTGCTGGGAGATGTGGAGGTTTGTATGTTGAGAGCTCAATGCTCATTGCATTGTTTTGCTTTATACAGAGTAATTCCTCTAGGTTTGAACCATATCCATATTGTTGTAAGATGATTATATTTTTTTGTTTGTATCAATTTTTTACTTGGCATTTTGTATATATATTCTGTGATTGAAGCCTGCCTGGAACTACATGTTTTTTTTTTTTTTTTTTTTTTTTTTAGGAATTTTAATGTTGGATGTGGTTTGGATCTCACGAGACGATGATAAGCTAAACACCACATAATAACTAATTTTTGTGAGTGTAGTGAAATTGATATTGCAATGATGTGGGGATTTTTTTTTTTATAAAAAAAATGGGATTAATCTAATGTGATATACCAAAATGTAAAATGAGACTAATTTAACAGGACGAAAGAAATTTATTATTGAACTAAATTACTCTGTTTGTTCCATGTTATTAATTCTAATTTTTTTTGTCTTTTCTATTTATTATTCACATTTTTTTAAATTGATAAATTTTTTACAATTAATAAATTATTAATTTGTCAATATGAGGCTATTTAATCGGGATGTAAGGAGTATATTTTATAATGGATACAAATTTAGAGTGGATAAGGATGAGAATGGTGACTGGATTAAATGAAATCATGCTCGCACACACGATTTTCCGTCGAGTATACCGTTTTTGACTTGACTATAATACAAATACAATAAAAATTTCGTGGTGATTTATTTTTTTATTACGAAATGAATAATACTAAAGAACAATATTTACGAAAATAGAAACAAATAGTATATGATTAATGACTGTGACTTGATGATGATGTGTCGTTTTCATTTATGTGTATGCGTGGTTGCCATGTTTACTTACATTTATTTGTATATATATAGAGAGAGAGATATCTACGTTTTTAAGCTTGTTATTGTTGTCGGCTTCATCACTTCACTTATTTTGTTCATTTTTTCATAGCCCATGCCAACCCATATTGTTGTGCATCCACTCTACTTTAATTTTATTTCATCCATTATTTAGTTCTTACTTAAATGTTGAAATATAGCTTCTATTTTAATAGTTCATTTTTTTTAATAAATCCTAGACTATTAATTTTGATGAATAAATGATGAAGATTGAATTTTTTATATTGACAATTATTTATTTTGATATGGGTGGGTATATAATTTAATGAATCGTAATATAATAACTAAACAAGTATAAATTACTAACCAATCAAGCATGTAAGACATTTTAGCACAGACATCATTTTAGCTATATATATATATATATATAGAGGAGGGATCATGTAAAAAAAAAAATCCTCATGTGAGAAAAAAGAATGAATCATGTCTATCAGATCTAAAAAAATCAATGGTTGATATTGAATCAAGCAACAACTAAAATGCAATAAAGCAACAAAATAATCAAGCAACAACTAAAGCACAATCAAGCAACATTGCAATCAAGCAACAACCTGAATACAATCAAGCAATGCCGTGAATTCAATCAAGCATATTTCTCACTTTCTCACGTTAAGAGTTTTCTCACTGGATCCACTCCATATATATATATATATATATATATATATATATATATATATATATATATAAGTTAGATTTTGTGCTTGATTCATTAGAATATTGTGCTTGTTTAGATAGTATGTTATAATTCATTGAACTGAAAAATATGCATAACTTCCAACTTAATCCTAGTCATCCATCTATTAAAATTAATTGTCAAGATTTATTCCTATTTAACATCTTTTCACTAATCAATATTTGATCTCTTCAATATATATATATATATATATTGTAGTGGCGAAAATAAAAAATGAAGGTGGTGCTAGTTGTGGGGTTGAATGGTCTCCTCTTGGTTGGCATTGAAGGGGAGGGGGTTTCAATTCATGTGATATGTTATGAATTCCAAAAGTCTCATTCAAGATTTGTAAGAAGGAATCCATGAATTAAATAATTAGTAAAAATGATTATATATTGGTGGAACTTTACATGGACCATGTTTAAATATGATTATTCTCCACCTAAAAGCAAAAGATAAATTTAAGACCAAAAAGATGAAGGAGTTAGACATTTTCCCACTCTACACAAATTTCATTTCATTTCAATTGATGATTATTAAAAAACTTGTTTCAATCATTTACTCTACCTATCACAAACTCTCAGATGAGACGATCTTATCATTTTTATTGCGATACGAATTTAATGATGTATTTTAATTTATTAAAATAATATATTTCTTTATTGTAAATGATGTATTTCTTTGTTGTAGTTGTAATTATTTACAATTAAAAAAATAATATATTGAAAAATGAAACTATATATTTATCTTATTGAAAAATGTATTAAGGTCTGTCTCACAATAAAAAATTGGTGACACCGTCTCTCAAGAGACAACTCTTTACATATATATATATAGAGAGAGAGAGAGTTGTGATCATATGTTAACCACTTCCCAGATGTTACTTGTTACCTCGCTGGCGGTGCATTATCTACACAAGCTTACTACATTATCTAGGTAAAATTAAGTACATTGCGAAGATAATGTACTACATTACAAACTGTAATAGATAATGTACTACAGTACATTATCTTCGCAATGTACCTGATTTTGCCTAGATAATGTAGTAAACTTGTCTAGATAATGCACCGCCAGCGAGGTAACAGGTAACATCTGGGAAGTGGTTAACATATGATCACAACTCTCTCTCTCTCTTTATATATATATATATATATATATATAGGGGTGTAATCTAGGCTGAACAATAATTGGTGAATGAACAGAGACCAAAATCAGGCCCTCCAATTTCAAGATCTACGGACGTGATTTATGGAAATCGTCTATCATTACAACTGATATTTGTATGTCATTATAAGGGTATTTTAGAGATTATAAACGCAAAATCATATCAGACTAAATTTGAAAAAGCGAAAATCAGGGGAACGGTTTCCTAAAACTGCCCCACGATCAAATCTACTTCAATTAAATATTTTTTACCAAAATAACTGCTGTCATTAATTCTAATGCAATATGATATTATTTCTCTTTCCAATTTATTATCCTATAAATTGGAAAGAGAAATAATATCATATTGCATATTTTTTGGGTGCGGTTACCAAATAAAAAAAATACACCATGGTTTATTCCATATTCTTAATTTAATCGTTATCATTATTTGTGGCTTTGTACGTCATTGTAAGCAGATTTATCGGGTGCGGTTTCAACGTTCACTAATATATTATCGTTAAATGCATAAACAACTTTTATTATTCGTACAATGATATTGAATACAAGTAACAATGATAATGTCAACAGTGTACAATGATATTTAATAAAGATATCAATGATCTTAAAAGGTGTATTAAAAATTAATTAAGATTAAATCGATAATTTTAGTAAATGATATTGAATACAAGTAACAATGATAATATGAACAACTTACAATGCTAAATATTAACTGAACACAATGTAGGAAATAAATAAACAATTAACAATTCATTAACAGAGAAATTCATTAAACCCTACAGTTCACAAAAAATAATGATACACATTGAAATTTAGAATGATAATTGCATATAACAATGATGACATAAATCTGAAAAAATGATGAACTTCGTGAAGCATCATAAAACAGCACCGGCGAAAAAACAGCAACGACCCGTGATGGATAACACGAAAATCCCAGCAAACCAAATTAAGAAAAGATGCGGAAGGAGCAGCATAATTGTTTTGGTTCAGATTCTCCATTAGCAGTTGCCGATCAAACACCTATTATGATTCTGATTTTGCCTCTGCTTGCTTCAAAATCAAAATGCAACCCTAGAAATTAACTATCAAAAAATAGTAAACATGAATATGAACCCCGAAAAAAAAAAAAAATTTGTGCTGCGAAACTAAAAAAATCGTTTATAAAAACAGTCGAAACATAAAAAAATCGTTTATAAAAACATAACTTGATGATTATCGACAAATACCATGGATTCAAAACAAAAGTCGAATCTTACCCAACAGTTGTCGTCGTTGAACAAATGAGTAAAAAAACAGGGCGCAACAATGACAGTAAAAAAAATAAAAATACTATACTGTTTACAATCAAAAACTTGAAGCAAAACAATGAACGAAAACTAACTAGTTTTTGTCCCAAAAAAGATTGAAGACTTACCCACTCAATCTGGTCGACGGACGAAGCCACGCCAAAAAAAAAAAAAAAATCCGTCCTAATTTTTCACCTTCGCATTTGAATGACGGAGGTAAATATGCGACCGATAATGAAAAATAATGAATCGTATAAAATATGTATGAAAAAAAAAGTATTAAATTGATATGATATGCAACCCAAAAATAAAAAGATCATGCATAGATATTATTGCCATGATTTTAGGAGTTACCATAACCAACTAAATTAATGAAATATTACATGCCAGTTTTGCCCTTCGTTGAATTAAAAATATTTTAAAAAATTCCACGTGTCACCATATCAGACCATCCATTATTTGAAATCAATGGTTAGATTCATGGTCACTGTTCATTCACAATATTTAGTTCATATTTGAACGCAACTCTATATATATATATATATATATATTGATGGTCATTTAATTTCTCCACTTGGAAACGAAATTTTAAGATCAATTCGGAATGGATACTGGTAGTGATGGCCCCGGGCCGGTTCCGGTTCCCGAATAAATGGAACCGGAACCGGCCCGGCTAGAGGAGGTTAAGGTTCCGGTTCCGAACCGGAACCGGCGGTTCGAAATTTTTTTTTAATTATTTTTTTATTTTTTCAGTGACACGTGAGACTCTCTGATTCGTCGATTTTCGAATTTTTAAAAATATTTTTAACGGTTTGGAACCGGAACCGCCGGTTCTGGTTCGGGCAAAACTTGAACCTGAACCGGCCCGTCTGTAGCCGGTTACGGTTCCGGTTCGGAACCGTTTTCACGGTTCCGGTTCCGAACCGTGGAACCGGCGGGCCGGTTCCGGGCCGGTTCAGCCGATTCCGGTTCGGTTTGGCCATCACTAGATACTGGCCATTTCATGCTTATTCTCGTGTAGTTTTATAGAATTATCAATGTAAAATCAACTCAACTTGAATAATTCATCATTTAAAAGAAATAAAGAATTTTTTTTTTTAGAAAAAAAACAATTAATAGCAATGTTGATTCTATTTTATGGTACGGATTGCACGGCAATGCATGCTCCATTATTCTCTGCTTGAAATATGTAAAATTTTTTGGATCTTTCTGGATTATTAAGTCTCCCCTAAAAAAGAGGTAATTAAATTGAAATAAAAAACATGGAGTAACGTGTGGTATGGGTTCTACTTTAATAATTTTACATAAAGAAATATGATCCTAGATCTATGGTCTTCACAATTGCACATGATTATTGATACCTATTTAGCCTACATTGCCATAATTGCACATCTTTTTTAATCTCATGTTCCATTTTTTTTTTAAAAAAATCAAGAAAAAGAAAAACCATCCAAATCTCATTACAAAATATTGAAATTAGATTGATAGTTCTATTGTATTATGGTTATCAGAAATGCTCGAATGCCCATCATAAGTACACTAATTTGTTCATGGATTGATGTGACGATATCAGATATAGCTCCCCCAGTTGGTTTTTTTTTTATTTAAATTTTTATAGTGTGGTTACCCGATTTTTTATGTGATAGTCATTTCATAAAGAAGAAAAATGAGCTAAAAAGGAAGGAAAAATAGTGTTTTGGGGCTTATGATGAAGAGTAATGGAAAAAAAAATCATTTTACTCAACTTCATCTTTTTTTTAATCATTTGAAAATCTAATGGAGCCTCCTTTACAAAGTTTTTCTAAATTTACCACTGTCGCTACATCAATAGTTATAATTAACACTTGCACACGGTGAATATTTATGTTATAAGTTATCTGTATCTATTATTTATTAGTTGGATTGGGTGAAGTTGATTTATCGATTCGAATACAAAATCCTAAATTAACGATTTAAATGATTTAATTCCATTTTTTATTTTATTTTTTTGTCTATAGATTAAAAATCGTCAAATCAAAATCTTAATATGATGATTGCTTTTTATAATAGTAAAACAGAAAGAGTAAAATCCAAGCAATTTACAAATCACGTGTGTGTGGAATCTTTCCTACTTGTCTCATTCCTACTTTTGCTGTTAGAGTTATTCCCTCATTTGACTTGTAAACTAATTGCTTCATTTAATTCTAATTAAATTTTTAGTTAGATGATAGCCCATAACCGTAAATTACCATTTCAACCCTATTCATTTATTTGCTGCCAAATAGAAAACTGATATTTGATACATTTATATTTATAGGGGAGAGATCAAATGCTAGCATGTTAACTAGGAGTAATTAATTTTGACTTGTTATTTTTGGGTGTATGGATTATTATATTATTTCAAATTGGTGATTATATTTTTCAATAGAAGTAATTATGTATTTTGATTAAGCATAATATATTAAATGAACATTTATTATTTGGTAATGAATCAAATACAAAATTCAACATATAATAATTAACAAATATAATATTATAAATTAATCAAACATAATATCAAAACTAATTAAGTCAGGTTACTCTCCCTATATATATAAACAAGTGAGTCTCATGTGAGACATTTCTGCGCTGTTCGATCAGAATGTGATTTGTGAATAACGTATTTTGAATTTCGATTGGAGATCATTGTATTTTGATCGAAAATAAGAACAATTTGATTAGAATGACAATATTCTGATATAATTTATCAATATATTTATAAAATATACTCCATCCGTTATGATTATATGGTCCATTTTCATCTTGGACGTTTGTAGAAAATTATTTAATGTTTAAACAAACTTCCAACATTACCCTTATACTTATTTAAATCATTAATTAACGTATCATTTTCATAGTATTACATTTAATATTTACATTTTTCAAAATTATTCATGTGTAATACCGTAATGGTAAATTACCATATAAAAATAATATCAAATACTCCCTCCGTCCCATTGAAGTAGTCTCACTTTCTTTTTTTGTTTGTCCCATAGAATAGTCCCATTTTTCTAAATGACAACATTTTTCACACTCACCAATAAAATATTAATTCCACTACACTCACAACTCTTAATTCCCGTGCCGAAAAGAAAAGGGACTACTTCACCGAGACGGAGGGAGTATATAAATTGAACCATATAATTAAAAGTGAAACACCCTAAAATAGTAACCCAAACTATATAATCGGAACAGAAGGAGTATATAATACGTGTAAATTATGGTTGAAGATCCTATTATTCGGAAATTTAGAAAAAAATTATTGAGACTCTAGTTACTAGAGAAGGAAAGGAAAGGAAAGGAAAAGAAAAAGAAAAAGAAAGGAATATTGTAAAACTGAGATGGAAGGGAAACGACTTGGAAGAATGTCGTTTTAAGCTTTTTGGACATCATATCTACTTTCTTCACTTTACTCTTTCGCATTTATAAAAAGAAAAAAAAAAAAGAAAACGAAAAGAAACACGCACAACACACACCAACCCTCCACCACCATTTTTCCTCCTCCTTCTCCTTCACTCACTTCCCCCCCTAATTCCCCCACCTCATTAAACACCATCCCCAATCTCTCAAACTTACTCCCTCCCTCCCTCCCTCTCCCTATCTCTCTCTCTCTCTACGAATTTCCCTCAGATCCATTGAGTTCGTTCAACTCTGTTCTCGTATTATTTCCTTTTCGTGTATCCGCCGCGAAGTTGGTCGGGAAAATTGTGGCGAGCTCAAGCTGCTGGTGCTGAAAAAGGGGGAAAAACCATGGTTTCGGTTGGGGCAGATCTGTGCTGCAAAATCTATCCCGAGCCGGTCGACCACTTGGACCGGTTGCCGGACTCCGTCATCCTCCTGATCTTCAACAGAATCGGCGACGTAAAGGCGTTGGGCCGATGCTGCGTCGTTTCGAGGCGCTTTCACTCGCTCGTTCCTCAAGTCGACAACGTTGTTGTACGCGTCGACTGCGTAATCTCCGACGACGATCCTTCGTCCAACACTTCTTCGTCGGCGGCGGCTTCCGTCGCCGGAGACAAGTCGCGCCACCCGATATCCTCTCTCTTCCGAATCTTCTTTTCTGGTCTCATCAAACCCCTGCAGTCCCTTTCTCAGCTCATCATCCCGGCGCGTCGCCTCCATCTTCCAGAGGATTTCAACTGCGAGGCGGAGCAGAACACCATCACCCACCATTCTCCGACGCAGGTATTGAAGAATTTCAACGAAATCAAGCTTCTCAGGATAGAACTCCCCACAGGAGAGCTAGGGATCGACGACGGTGTTTTACTCAAATGGAAGACAGAATTCGGGTCCTCACTCGATAGCTGCGTTATTCTTGGGGCTTCCAGCATTTTGCAGAACGGCAACAGCGGTTACAATTGTTGCAACAATAATAACAGTGAATTAGAGAATGATAATGGCAGCATACCAGAATCGTTCTACACTAATGGAGGACTTAAGTTGCGGGTGGTGTGGACTATCAGCTCGTTGATCGCCGCATCAGCCAGGCATTATCTGCTGCAGCCTATAATAGCTGAACACAAAACGCTGGAGACCTTGATTTTGACGGATGCGGATGGGCAAGGCGTGTTGTCTATGAATAAAGAGCAGTTGGAAGAGCTGAGGGTGAAGCCTCTGTCGGCATCATCGGCATCGAAAAGGACCCTTGTTCCGGCTCTGAATATGCGGCTGTGGTATGCTCCTTATCTGGAGCTGCCGAATGGGGTAGTGTTAAAAGGAGCGACTTTGGTGGCGATCAGACCCAGTGAGCAGCCGAAGAAGGAGGCGGTGGGTTGTGAGGGGAATTGGGTTGCGTCGGCGTTCGAGGAGCCATTTGGGACTGCTGCAAGGATGTTGGTCAAGAGGAGGACCTACTGCCTTGAAATGAACTCTTTCTAAACCATGGGCTTTGTTTTAGGTACTTTCCTTTTGCTGTTGTTGAATATTTGCTAGCTAGTATATTGATGCGCTTCAAAGTTGAGTTATCTGTATTGGTGTATCATATTATTGGTTGATTTGTTTCATGTCAATTGCATTAGATTGCCTATTGTGTGGCCAATAACAATGGAGATGTGTTTGCATCTGTATTGTTTCTTGATCTTATGATCTGGTTGTGGTTGTCGGTCACGGTTTATCTTGTTTGGAATTCATTCTGTTATGATGCAATTATCATCTAGTTGGGATGCTGTGACTGCAATATGATGTTGAACCATCTTGGTGCTAGAGTAGCATTTTAAGATAACTTTTTCATGTCTTACATTTGTCAATTAACATTGCAAGCTTGTTATTGTTCATATCTTACTTTTTGCTCTTTCTTTCGTTGCCTTTCGCCACAAATGTTTTATCTCAGTAGTTCTGTTGAAATTCTATTCTGATTATCTTTATTTGTTACCCCCATGAATCTACCAGGTGATGCAAACTGCAAATTTTGTGTAGAGCAAAGCTGCAAGTGAGTGGTTGGGCTTCCACTAATGAGGTTTTGGTTGATGGATGATAGGCAAGTGCCGCGATTCCGAACCCACCACGACCAAACGCCAACACTCAAGAGCGCCACCCTGGATTATGTTGTAAGAGTTTTGATCATTCTGGTCTGTGTTAGTTATGGTATCTGTGAATATTTTAGGGATATGACAGACAATCTACGCTATCGCTATCATTTTCTCTGTAACAATGCGAAACCTCAGCTGCATATTAGTATTAGCTGATTTCCAATTCCCAATCCAACCAAATAAATGAATTTTTACTTCCTATATCTTTCCTTCATTTCATTTGTGCGTCTGGTTGATTTGGGAGTCTCATTGTTATTAGATATTTTGCAAAAGAAAGTCGAGAGATATTATAATTGTTTGGCCGTGAGACTTGCAGCGCGGCAGCGTGCATTGATCGCTCTTAACTAGAATAGGGTCCATGCGATGAGCGTGGAAGAGCTTTGTGATGTTGCACAGCCGTTTTCATGTCTCAAATTAAGGTGGAGAAGATGATGGATGAATTCATTCTTTCATAAATGTTGTGGCCCACCCTGCTAACAGAAAAAAGAAATAACAGCAACTGGAGTAGTTGGGTTGGGTTGGGTTGGGTTGGGTTGGGTTGGGTTGGGTTGGGTTGAGTGTAATAATTAATGATGTTTCGGCTACACATTCATTGCATGCTTTTGTTTCATTTCACTCAACTTCGCCACCAACCTAATTCGTAACCTAAGCTGTCGGCTGCATTTTGTTTATTGAATTTGGCGTTGTAAACAACTCACAACCACCGTTTTCAATTATTTTTGGACAAGCTGTTTCCAGCGATAATAGAATGCATTATCAATTTTTTGGTGCATGATAGACTACAGCTGCACAACATACTAATGATTCAACCAGATATATATGTGCAAATTTCTCATCAATCAAACAAACAGATCAAATATTATGTAATAAAACAACGTACCAGCGAGAGTAGTATTGAGTTGGAAAAAACAAGTAATCAATCATTACAGAGGCATGTTGCACCCATGGCCATGGATATTCATTCTTGCTCTTTCATTTACCTGCCCATCAAGAACAAGTCATTCAGGTGGAAACAAACAGCAATTAGTCAATCACTATATATGAGATCTTTGATTGTGTTAACGTGACAAAGATTGCACATAGAAAAAGGCAGTTTCAATGTGATTTTTGAAATCTTAAAAAATGCAAAACCTCAACCTCAGATACCAAACATGTATGCACTCACACAAAATAAAGTACCTTACTGAATCAGCAGGAGACATCAATCCTAGGTTTTGTATGGAGTAGTAAGTAAAAAATGAGCTAGATTGGCTGTGACAAGTTCTTATGAGCTAGAATGCTTATAGTTAGGGCCTGGGGGTGAAAAACTATGAACACAAAGAATTCGCCCTGTCCTCCTGTGACAGAGTGATGCAAGGCATTTTAGGCATCAAATTTTGCTGTTAATCCATTGAACAGAAGAGTAAGGGGCCTCTATGTCAAACTTTTCATATTAGGATAAACAGATTTCTTTACTTGGTCTCTAGATCTAAAGGCTAATTGCCCTCTATTCAGTAGTGAAGGCGCAATAATTTTAAAGAAGAGAAAATATGCAGTGAAATAAATATACACCACTAAAGAATAAGTGAAATTTTACTGATCAAATTTTATATAAATGCATATTCAAAACATCAAAAGCTTGAATGCTAGTTTTTATGTTTCTGGACACTTAAATATCATTTATATCCAAAAATGTAATAAAAGCACTTATCTATGTATGAGTGAGTGATACAAAATTACTGATATATTAAAGAGAAAATGAATGGAGAAGTGTTGAGATGGTTGTCTGTATTTATGAGTGAAACAATTCAACAAGAAAACTCATTCTATTAGAGAGAGGGAGAAAGAACTGTTCACCCCCTCGATACAGATATTACAAGAGCAGAAGAGCTAGCCTTACTTGATTATTAAATATAAATAATTCCATTCCAAAAGCAAGTTGCTTATGCACAATTAAAAACTCAAATTTGGATGGGCAAGGAACTGGGATTGACAAGTGTTGAGGGGAAGGTACAGTTAAAGGGGACAGCAAGGAGAGATGCTGGCAGAGCAACGCTGCCATTTTATGTGTTAGAAAGGAGGGAACCAAACAAGCAGACAACCAGCCGATTCCTATTCGCGCTTATCCATGCCATTACATGGAGCTCAAGAAAAGAAAGCAGACAAATCCAACTACCATTAAATATATTATATAAATGCTCCTTTTTACCCTGAAACCAAGAATTTTCAAGCTACTGTTCATCGTACCACACTGCATTCTCCTCAAATCCAAGTAGAAAGAACCTTGACGAGCATTCAAACAGATTTGCTATAAAAAGTTAATTTTGAAGAGGATATTTAATTTAATGTACCAGGGATATGAAGTGGAATGTGTTGGATATGAGTCAGTTCTTGCCTTTTCCTCTCTGGGTGGAGTGCTTGCTGGTGTTGCCATGGACGTCGCCGTAGCAGAGCTGCAAACCGCGGGAGTCATAGCCGGAGAGAAACTGGTGGTGGCTCTCGGCGGTACCGATGAAGAAACTAGGAGCGGGTCCGTCGGAATACCTCTGGTTGTGAGGCAACAGCGACGGCGAGGATGAATTGGACTGAAGGGTCCCCCTATTGAAGCCAGCAAGGCCGGATGAATTGGCCGAAGAAGAAATTGTGAAGTTGAGATTGTACTCGACGTTGGGGTGGTTTTGGCTGTTGTTCGCGGCGGCTGCATTAACCACCGGGACAAAGTGGTCCGGCACGAAGGAGTACTGCTGAAGCTCCGGATGGTGGCCGGCGGATAGTCTGAACAGCGGCGACGCCATAGACGTGAAGGGATTTGCCGGAAGGTGTAATTGACCCGAACGAGCTGACGTCGGCGGGGCTAAGAGGCCGGAACTGAAGTAGTCCATCGGAGTGGAGGAGGAGTGCCTGGGAGGACTAGTTTTCTTGTTGCTCACATTGTTGATGCCAACACCATTCAACAGCTCCGTGAAAGAAGTGGCGTGAGAAACAGGGTTCAAATGAGTCGACTCGTTTTCCTTTTCCGCCACTCGCTCCTTAGCTCGTTCTCGCGCCTTGACTCGGCTTTCAGATCTAGAAAGAGAAAGCCCTGAACCCTTGCTGGTGTCGGAAGCGCTGCTGCACGCCGACGATTTAGTCGCATGCTGCAGGGAATAATTCGGATCACCACCGTCCAAACCCACCGGCGAGTCAAAACCCAGTCGATCGCTCCCAGCGGTGCTTGACCTCTTCTCATCATTCAGTTTCTTCGGCGTGTCGGGAAACGGCGTATTCATCGGCGGCAGCTCCGCAATAGAGCTATCCGCCGCCTTCAGCAGCCACTCCACCGCCTTACTCGGCTGATCATACCCCAACCGATCCTGCAGGTCGTAGAATTGAATGGCCGTGTTCACGGAAAGCCTCACCCGCCGGTCTCGTAGCCCCTTCGACGTCAGCACCTTGCTGTGTCTATCTTTCCCACCCGAAGCACGCGAAACCCTTACAATTCGCGACGAAGGCCAGCCGTAGAACCTTCCTATCCCACCGCCGAGATCAACACCACCGCCACGCACACTGGCTGCGGCGGCAATACCTCTTCTGTTGTCTCCTTCATCTTCCTGGTCCGGGTACCGATCGTCCATCTTTCGAGTGTGCCCTAATTTTGTGGAGTCGACTCTCCCGCTGCCATTGTATATTCTCGGGAACTTAGATCGAATCTGATCATCTACCTCCATACCAACGCTATCATGCCATTTTCTAAATCCACTCACCTCTTTGCCTTCTAATCCACACCTTTACAAAACGGAAACCCGATTTTGTTAAGACTTAAAATTAGGGTTTTGAGGCATGGAAATTAAGATTCAAACAGTAGGTGTGCAATGCAGGTGAGTGGTGGATGTGGAGAAGACTGTAGCACCATTCGCATTGATGACGATTCCACAGGCTACTTTGCCTTTTGTAGAGAGAGAGAGAGAGAGAGAGAGAGGCTATTATCTGAGAAACGCTGTAACACGTTCAGTAACAGAGAAAGGTCAGAAAGATGAAGGGGGGAAAGAGGGTAAAGCCTTCGCTTGAAGCTTTTTGCAGCACCTTCAAAAGCAAAAACCAAAGCCTGTCACAATCTCACCTCTGCAACAAAGAAAAAGAAAATCAAAATCAGAAATAAATAATTTAAAAGTTTAAAACAGTGAAAACCATAACCATAAATCATACATCAATCATCTGATGCCGAGAAGGAGCGAAAAGGGTTGCAAATAGAAGAAGAATAATAATGTGCATGCGAAGCTGCTTCAAAAATAAAAAATCACTTGTAATTAAGCTCAAGAGCGAAGTAGTGAGCTAGCAAATAAGTAATTAACTAAATTAAGCACTATTTAAATGTAAGTTAAGATTTGGGCTTCTTTCAAAGAGAAAGAGACCCATCCTAATCTTAGAGAGAGAGAGTTAATTAATTAAAGCTTTGCAGGCACCGCATAAATGCCATTACCCGAAATTCGTAATTTTATGGGATCGATATTATATATATATATATATAATATTTGAAACGTGGGGGCGCCGATCCCATGAGCCTCCACATAGTGCTGCTCCGATTGAACTGCAATATTGTATAAACCGAACTGAAACTTAACCAAATTGAATAGGTGGTTTTGATTTAGTTTGTCGGTTTTAATCAAACCGTTAGTTTCGATTTCAATTTTAACCGAAATTTCCTGCACATTTTATAATATACTTGAATTAAAATATATATTTTAATATAATAGGTATTTTAATTTAGGTTTAAGTTAAAGATTTAAAATAAAAATTTTCTAATTTAAGTTTACATGTTTTATTATTTTTATATTTGAATTATATAAATAAAAATATAAATAAATATATATATATATATATATGGAGTCCATTCCATACTAAAAGTTAGTTTGTACTCCCTCCGTCCCATGGAAATTGTCCCATTCGGCACAATAACCAATGTAGTAGAGATAGATAATATTAATATTTTATTAGTGAGTGTGTATTAACTTTCCATTTTAGGTAAGATGACAATTTGTGTGGGACAAACGAAAAAGAAAAGAAGGACAATTCGTGTGGGACGGATGGAGTACTAAATATGAATAAATCTACACTATTCATCTCAAAAAATAAAGGTTGAGATTAAAACATTTTTCTTGATTTTATGTTTTTTCTTTATAAATCATGTTTAATCGAATTAAGAATGATTTATAAAGCAATTAAACACGAATGAAAGTTATACTTAATTTTTTAATCTTTGATGCTTTAATCTCATATATTGATGCTATTCATTTATATTTAGTACAAACTTTAATTTTAGCACTTGATCATAACTCTATATATATAATACATGTTAGGTTCAGTTTAAAAAATCGAACCAAACCAAAAACTATTAAAAAATATCTAGATTAATTTGGCTGTTTCGGTTCGATTTTGCTACCTCTAATGAGAATTACTAATGGTTTAGTATAATGCATGGATTAAAAAAGTAGTTGGAGATATAAATAAACTTTGGGGTGAATTTGGAGATTTAGTGAAATGTGGGGGATTGATTGCCATGTTTGGGGAAACATGTGTAGTCTCATAGATTGATGTTATCAAGATTTCCCTCCTTTTTGTCCGAATCCAAATCCACGTAATTAATTATATACGGATTTCCAACTGATTCAATAATTTTTAAATACAGCTAATTTTATTAATTGCTTGAATACATTAAATCAAAGATTTCGTCTTTTTTTTTTATATAATGTAAATGTAAATAACTGGCAAAAAGTAATTGAAGTATGTCTTAATTGTGTCTTTAATTTACATCATGTAATTATTATTGAATCTAACAGCCCACCCGAATATATATGAGTGAGCAAAATCGAACCGTAAATTGAATCGAAAGTTTTGGACGGGTTCAGGTTTGTTTGGGTTGAGGTTCGGTTTCAAAATCTCAAAATCAAACATATATTTAGTTTGGGATGTATAGGGTTTGATTCAATCCAAACTGCCCAAAACTGAAGGATTGGTGTTCGAGTTGGATTTTCCAAAAAAATCGGGTTGGCGGTTTGAGACTATTAAATAGTCCATTAGTATGATATTGTCCGTTTTAAGTTGATTAAGTCCTCACAGTTTTATTTTTGGATAACACCCCAAAAAGCCTCATATTAATGAGAAAGTTATGTGTACTCTTATATACAAAGATTAACATCATTCTTTTTCTAATGTGAGACATTTAAGTTTGATAATTCCCAACAAAGTACGATTTCAATTCAAATCGCCCGTTGCTCAGCCCTATTTGAAAAATGAGGAAAGGGCTGAATTTGCATGATACATCAAAATCTTTGGCAGCTGTTTTGCACCTCACCTCAACATCATTACCCTTTGGACCACACCTTTTCTTGTCTCTAGCTCCCACCAAAACTCGCATTTCACAAACAAACTCTAACATTATCTTCACCACCCCTAACTAAATCTCACTCCACATTGTCCACAATAACAAAATGATCCACTCAACCATCTCTTTCCCGCCAATTCTTTTAATTCAATTCAACCCTAAAAAAGTGTTCTTATAAGTGATTAAGAAGTTCGTTCTGAAACTCGATTTAAAGGATTCTTAGTCGAATTGATAGTTGCATATTCATTATTTTTTAAAAGGTTTTTGTGTAGTTGGCGCTGCTTTGATGGTTCGATGTTTGGATTTTCAATGTTTATTTATTTTTATTATTATTATTTTTTTTTAATAAGTCTACATTAATCTCAAACTCACACACTCAGATGTCCCCGGGAGCTCGAATCTGTGACCTAAGAGGTCACAGGAAAGGTGTTTTAACCACTACACCCCGAGTGAAGGGACACCAATGTTTATTTTTTAAAAGATTAAGTGTTGATGCATGAAATTTCATGAATTACTTTTAAGATTGAATACTCGAAAAAAAAATGACGAATTATTGTAAAATCTTATTGTTGAGAATAATAAAGAAATTAATCCATCCATTTACAATGAAAAATATGAGTATTTACAGGGAGAAACACTAAATTTATAAGTAAAAAGATTTAATTGTTCTTCTTAGTTTTGGAGTTGATATGGTCAAATCCTTCTTGATTTGCTACTTTTTCCTTGTCCTTCTATATTCTCTTTATATGCTTTTAAACGCCTACTAGAATGGTCTAACTACTTCGTCAGAGAAGCATCTCGAGGGGCAGTTCGATCGTCAGATTGAGTCAAGCGTTCCGCATTGAATTATTCGATCGATTCCAATAGCGGGTCGATTGCATGCTCGGGTTAACAATGATCGTGCTGCTGGACTATGATTCTACTAGTCAATCCTCATTTAATTATAAATGGTCCAAAATGAGTGGGATCATTTCGGGATAAATATTAAGAATTTATATAATTTAATTATTATTTTGCAATATTAATGATTTAAACCAAATAGTTTTCTCAATCTTTAACAAAATATAACCATAGCTAAGCTAATGGGACCGACTCGTTTTAATCTAAAATGCAGTTGAGTTTTTCAGTTTTCTTATTCTCTCAGCCCAGCGCCTCCACCGCATCGTGAATCGCCCCTCTTCCGCAGAGAAATTCCCTCACTACAATGAGGAATTCGCCAGCTCAATCGTGCTACTGATTAGAGCGTTTACAGCACGTCTGGAGTTTTTGTAATCGGTGACCGATTTTTCTGCATTTCGTGAGTAAGCAGGGAAATAGCGTAGCTGTAACTCTATAATGGCTGCTTCTAATTCTTCGAAGCTGTTTCGTGGTATGTATTTCTCGTTTGGCTTGATTCTATTTTTCGATGAATAGGCTGTCAGAACGGATACGGGAGAGCTCGAGATATAATGCAAATTTTTTGTTTATGTTGAGTTAGAGTCGAAGCCACTGAAGCAATGTGACATTTTCTAAGTGAATGTGTTAGCGGCATCGTGGTCAGTGTTTGGCTGATCATTTCACATTCATCTTTTCCTCCTTCAGTATAGTGACCTTGGTTTTCTGTAGTTATTTGCAGTGATAATACTTTTGATTCAGTTGATGTGCAGACATCTCGTAGTTTTATTTCATATGCACGATATCAGATGCTTAGTTCATATTGTGATAATCTCTGGCACATCTGTTGCGCAAAAATTCCGTTATCATATTTTATCTGCTTGACTCCTGATCATTAGTTTAGATAGTTGTAGCATTTCAAGTCCTTGTAGCTAATCTTGTCATCTTATGCGGGATGAAACATCAGTTGCTAATTGGTCGTTCAATTCTGGGTGGTTTTAGCAACAATGCTCTTGGGGGAAGTTGGTTCTCTTCCCAACTTGCAGATGTGGATTTCTTATCTCAAGTTAGTACTTCTTTTTCCCTACATTTGCTTTGTTTTCTTGAATTATCTACGTGCTATGTGCTAACTGTTGCCCCTTTCTGAATATTATCGAATTTTTCTTTGAATGCGATATTTTTGGTGGTGTTGTGAACATCGGTTTGTGCCTGAAAGGTTATGAGGTTCTTTTTATTGCCTGAACTCCTGGATAATGTGACCATGCTAAGTGTTTGTGGCATCTCCTTTTAGATCTTCTGGAATCATCCCAATTTGCTGGTTGGAACTTGTACAACCAACTTAGCACGTGATTGTGAAACTGATTTGAAGTCGTAAGGGATTATTATGTGACTTTTGCTTTGTGTTTTTTTCAGCAAACAAGGGCATTTGTACAGATGAGGACCAACCTCAAAGTGGTGGACAGTTCTGTGGCTAAAAGAGTGATGTGCATACAGTCTCTGAAGGGAAAAAAAGGAGATAGGTTGGGAGACGTAATAGTAGCATCAGTTAAGGAAGCACATGTTGGTGTGGAAGTGGTTTGTGCTGCAGTGCAACGAAGTTGTTGTGATGAGAATTGAGAAGTAAAGTATGACAACAATGCCGTGGTACTCATTAACAATCAAGGCGAGCCAATCAAAACCAGCATGTTTGGCCCAGTCCCTCATGAGCTGAGGAAGAAGAAGCACCTCAAGATTCTCAGTCTTGCAGAACAAGTTGCCTAAGCAAATGCATACCCTTTTATTCTACCTTCAATGCAGTTATGTCTATTATGAAAAACGAGGAGAAAGTCTGTAAGAACTGAATTTCATAACTTTATTGAATAAACTAGAGTTACAGTAAGTGTAAGACTTTGGAAAACCACTGAAAATATTTTGGGATCTTCGTGTCTTGGACAAGACTAGAGTTTTTTCATGCTTGCAGGTTTTTCTCGACTATACCAGACCTTTTCTGCCAGAATTTCAACTGCAAAGCTCTTGCATCCAGCATCTTCTCCACTTCCTCAATGGGAAGGCCCTTGGTTTCAGGCACACAAACCAGAACAAAAAGCAGAGCAATAACAGAGATAACTCCAAACAAAAGGAATGTCCAAGAGGTACCAATTGCTTCTGTCAAAGTTAGAAAAGACTGCGCCACGATCAGGTTTGATATCCAGTTTGCCGTTGCAGCAATTCCTCCGCATATGCCACGAAAACGGAGAGGGTATATTTCCGAATTGACAATCCATGGAACTGTGCCCATTCCAGGAGAGAAGAATATGATATACATGGATAGCCCAACCAGTGCTAACCATCCAAAGCTGCTGGGACAACCCCTCGTGTACCACGCCTTGTCTCCACCGTGGCAGATGTCGTCCCTAACCGTGTTGTTCGAAAGCAAACATGCTCCAGGTATCATCTGTAGGAATTGATAAAGAGGTTAGGACAGTAATGGACTCTACTTGGTTTTTGGAGGGTTTATTATATTACCTTATCCTTGGATGATGGTGCACAGAATCCACAACTTGGAGAAGCTGATTTCAAGCACTTCATGCAGTCCCAAGCAGGGGATGGCCCTGCTGCCTGATAGTCGGGGCAGGTGTAAGGAGCAAAGAGAGAAGTCTCTGTTGCACTGACAGCGGGTGAATGCGAAGCAGTTTCGTGAAACACAGCTGATAGAATGCCAAGTGATATGATAACACCACACAAACTTATCACGAGCAACTTCTTTCTTCCTGTTCTGTCGATGAAATATATGCTTACGATGGAGCCAAAGGCGTTCAAACCTGCGGTGACTAGCGAGAGCAGGAGAGCTGTTCGGTTTGATGCAAAGCCAGCCAACTGAACTATGGTGGGGCTGTAATACATGACCGTGTTTATTCCAACAAACTGCTGGAATATCTGAAGCCCCACCCCGGCCACAAGCCCTCTTCGAACTGTTGTAGTCTTCAGCAGCTTCACAATGCTAATCTTCTCAGATGACTCGTTTTCAAGAGCCTCCTTCTCACTGGATTCCTTGAGGTTCTGCATTTCAACGCGAACTTCCTCTGGTGAGTATATCCTTCTCAGTATTGCTTCGGCTTCATCTTCTCTGCCCTGCTCGTGTAACAGCAGAACATTACTCAGACATACTGATCAAGAATTTGCTTTAAAGTTTGTTGCTAATGGTATCAACCTTCCGGTATAGCCATCGGGGCGACTCTGGGAGGAGCAGCATCAGTATGAACTGTAGTAGAGCAGGCAATCCAGCCACTCCGAGCATCCATCGCCATGTCCCGGGTGCCTGATAGTATTTTTTAGTACCATAATCTCAGACAAGATAACTTTAATCTAGATTATGTTATACTACCTTGGTGAAAGCGAGGTTGATGAGGTAAGAGATGAACTGGCCGCCGGTGATGAGAAAACCATTGGTGCTAACAAGGGCTCCTCTGATCTTCGCCGGAGATGCCTCCGAGATGTAGAGTGGAGAAGTCATGGAAGCTATTCCGACACCAAGGCCGACGAAAACTCTCCCAACGATCAGCATGGTGGGATTTTGTGCCGTAGCCATCAGAACAGCTCCAATGAAAAACAGGAAATCAGCCGCTAGGATAGAGTTCCGCCTCCCGTATTTGTCGTTCGACCAGCCGCCAACGGCGGCGCCTATTATGGCTCCGGCTACTGCCATGCTCACTATGGTTTCCTGTTATTTGAGTGATTCATCATCGTTTTATTCGAATTTTTTTTTAAATCTGAATTTCACTAACCTGCAGAACAGTTTTCTTGTCGACGGAGGTGAAGTCATCTCTAATATACAGAAGAGCTCCTGATATCACCCCTGCACACAGTCATCCCCATTCAAGAATTCATGTGAGAATCATAACAAAATTTATGCATTAACACAAAACCTCTGCCTATCTGTCTAACTCTCTCTCTCTCTCTCTCTCTCTCTCTTTCACACAGACAGAGTGGTGAGAACCTGTATCATAGCCGAAGAGGAGGCCACCAATGCCAGCAGAGAAAGCAAGGCGAAGAACGAAGCGATTATTGGAGGCGAGCGACAAGCAGTCTCTGAAAGCTGAGGTATCTGCTTTTCCATTTGGTATAACTCCTACCATTTTCTAGCAATTCTTTTGAATCATATAATTCAAGAATATACACTGCCTAACTGATATGATTCACACACAGAAATAGAAGTGCGACAACCATATATATATGTTTTGAGAGAGAGGGAGGAAAATGAGAGCTAACTACTAGGAATCTTGAGGAGAGGGAGTGATGAATAACGAGGATTGAGAATGAATTTATAGAGGAGAAAGAATTACTATATAAAAACTGCGGTAACTGGAAAGTAAGGTTCTAATATTAGTGGGAGAATTTCATTTTGGTACAGGGTTGGATATATCATATTTAAATCTCTTCCTTAATAGAATTCTCTACTTCTTCCCATTTTTAAAACCTAATTATAACATAATTGTTCAAATATATTTAGCTACAAGAAATTGAAATAAATATCAATCATAAGATTTGTTATTCAATAATCAATCCTAATTAGTATGTAACATGCGTTAATTATATAATATGGGAACAGCGTGAAATCCAAATAGGTGGAAACATAATGTGTGGGTCAATTCATAAGTGAACATTACTGATTATCTAATATAACTTCATTATTACAAGAATTACTAAATTTTACTATTTGAATACGGTAATAACTGGACTAATTCTATCTAGATTTTTAGAGAAATATGTCACCTGCAGTTTATTACTCTAATTAGTCATGATAGAGACAATCATAACTAATTTCATATACACATTGGCGGAGTCTCTAACCGAAAATCTTCTTTGTTTTAATGCTACAGTGGTTGGGTATTTTTATAGGATAACTCTAGTCGTGAAGAAGAAAAAAGAGTTTAAATAAGAAAAAAAAAAAAAAAAAAGGTATGAGGAAGTTGAAAAATGAAGACCGTGATCCAACAATATCGTGATCCGGGATTTTTTTGTTAGCTCCCTTATAAAAAAGAAAAATAGATTAAAATAAGAAAAAAAATATGATACGAAGGGTTGAAGTCTAGTGGAGACAAAAAAATTAATTTTCAACTTCCTTCACGGAAATTTTTTGGATCGGCCACTGATTCTATGGTTTATTTTAATATCCTAAATATCGTTTTTTCTAATGTTTGCATTTATTGGTAGATTTAATTATGAGATATATTTGAATCATTTTAGTCAACCAATACTCCTTCTCACACGTGGATGGACATAGCAGGGGAAGTCAATCGATTCACTAATTATGATTTATCTTCACTTGAAAGAATATAAATGTGTTGAGAAGTTGATTGATGTATGTGGAGAATATATGTTATGCTAAGCCACGATTATTAAAATTAACGATGAAGGAGGAATTAAGAATTTTCGGTGTACACTTTTATATGTGTATAAGGCTAAACCACAATTAATAAACTTTATCAGGAAAAGATTGAAGAATTTTAGGTGTGCACTTTATTATGGAATTGCGTTTAAGAGAAATGTTACATGTGCAAAGTGGTGAGCAGTGGTCCAAACAAAAGTGATCATGTTTTTTTGCTGCAAAGTTTTTGGTTGTGTGTCTCTCTCTAATGTTGAAAGCCCACCTTCACCATCATACACATTAAAAAAAAAATAAAAAAAATTAGGGGCGTTTGATTTAATTATCGGGAATTACTATGGATATGAGTTTGATAGTAAAGAGAAGTGTATGAGTTTGGATTTGGGAATCATATTTGGTCTATCAGATGGGTTTATTTTCAATTCTTATAATTAATTTTATAAATTTATACATACTTAAAAGTCAAGAAAATGAAATCATATTAAAAATAAATAAATAACCTATTTATGTTCTTATTATAATATAAAATATAAAACAAAGATACCAATTAGGAATTTAAATGATTATAGTATTATTATAATTATATAATATTTTAGAATAATATTAATAAAAAATAAATAAGAAAATAATTATAAAACAACATGAAACAAAAATAAGAAATAAATAATTTTGGTAAGAAGGTTTGGGAATGAGAATAAAATTCACAAATTTGGAGGGTTTTGGTGATTCTAAATTATTTGGGTATCATTCTCATTTCTTAATTCTCATACCTTTTAACCAAATGGTGAATTTCAAAATTATTCTATTCCTCCCGAAACCACAAACCAACGGACCCTTACAATTCAATAAAACTAAGTCACACCCATACCTAGGGTTTAATCAAAATGAATAGATTTCGAGTTGAGTAGTATTTTGTTTAAATTTGGCATGTATATTATCAAATTGAGTTGCGACTGTTTTTATTGAGTACTTTGAAGTTCACCAACTTAATCGAGTATAAATAAATTTTTTAAATGTATATTATATCTATATTTAATATACTAATTTATTTATGTTTTTGGAAGAAACTATTATCTATCTCAAAAGATAATCTCATATTAAATCATTGATACTCAAATTCAATTTTTTCTTATATTTATAAAGATTTATCATACTTGTGTGTCAAAAATATTTATGCTCAATAATAAATTTCTCTCGTTCAGCCTATGACGAAGCCCACATAGATCAAATTTGTCAGATATTTGATAAAAAGAGAAAGGTTTATTATAATCCTGTAAGAGAATATTACAAAGACTACAATTATGAATATTTATCTTATATTTCTTATTTTTAGAGATATTCCCTTATCTTTATTATATTTAGGTATTTCAATATTCATGTATAAATGAACCTCAAGTTTACGAGTTATTCATTCAATCAACATAGAAAAAACTTCTTATATGTTATATCACTGTGAATTCTCTAAAGATTAATAAATATCCATTCCAAATGCAAGCCCCCATATCTTTTTTTCATAAAAGAAAGAAATCCTAAATATAGTATTTGCCAATTGCCATCATTATTAGTATTTAATAAATTTCTTTTTCTAAATCTCAATTAATTTAAAAAAAAGAAAAGAAAAAAGAATTGAAACGAGAGCTAAGCATGAAAATTGAATGGGGGCAGATGTCAAGAAATGGGAAAATGGCCGGGCCTTGAGCTAGAAAAATGAAGGAGATGGTGCGTGGCAGAGAAAAGGAGATATGGATCAGACGGCGTTGGTGTCAGCGATGTCGTCAAACGACGGCGTATAAGCCGTTGGCTGTCGGGCTGTCGGTGCTTTACTATTCAATCTCGGCCGTAATCACCCCTTTGTCTCTACCTCTCTCTCTCTTCTCATTTATTGCCATTAATCTCTCTCTCTCTCTCTCTCTCTCTCTCCATACATTTTTCATCACGCCTCCTGCTAAAGCTGCGTGACCTACCTCCCTCTCTCTCACGTAATTCCGGTGACTGAAACTGCATAATTTTCTGTTGCGATATTTGTACCTTCATTGAGATCGGTGGTCCCACTCTCTCACATAAATCAATATTTCGCCACACTTATTTTCCCAATGGAATCAATGTTTTCGTTTCTGATTGTTTAAATTATGATTCGATTTGACTGTTTATGTTTGAAGAAACATGAGCTTTTTATTTTTTTTCTTTTTGAATAATTCATGGTGGTACAATGAAATTGATGAGAAAATAGCGGAAAAAAGCCGAATGCAGAAAGCATGGGAAATCAAGGCCGCCAGACAGTTTGCCTGTGCTATTGTACAGCTATACGCCTGTACGTCACATTCTCTCTCTCTCTCCCCTCTCTTCTCTCTCTCTCTCATCATGCTTTCTTCCTTGCCTATATATGCATTGCAATGCAGTCTCTACATTCTCATTATTGTGTTTATACTTTATAGTTAGTCTTCTTCATTAGAAAAAAAAAAGTAGTGAATTTGGAATGGAGGTGGCGAAGGACCTATCATCGGCGGTGATGATCAACGGCAGCGGAGGAGGAGGAGGAGGAAAGGCGGCGATGAACTTGGAAGAGGTGTGCGAGAAGGTGGGCGCCTTGGTCTCCGGGAATGCGGCGGTGGTGTTCACCGTCAGTGGCTGCTGCATGTGCCACGTGGTGAAGCAGCTGCTCTTCGGCCTGGGCGTCGGCCCCACCGTGGTGGAGCTCGACCGCGACCCCTCCGGCGCCGCCATCCTTGGGCTCCTCCACCGCCTCGCTGGGGGCAAGCGGCAAGCGGCTGTGCCCGCAGTCTTCGTCGGCGGGAAGTTTCTCGGTGGTATGGAGTCGGTGCTGTCCTGCCACATCAACGGCACCCTCGTCCCCCTCCTCAAAGACGCCGGAGCTCTCTGGCTCTGATCTCTCTCTCTCTCTCTCTCTCTAACTTCAATCTTAGAGTCTTAACGAAATTTAATGTAAATGAAAATATATATTCTGCGCTATGCTGACTACCAATTCTCATATTTGATTTGAGGAAATGAATGACTTTTTTTTTACTATGATGTTTGCTCTTACTTACACGTTGATTTTTATTTATTTTTTTATTCACAAAATTGTTTCTATATGTAATGAAAATGAGAGATGAGTTTTGTGAGAGTGCAGTTCAGTACAAAATTTCCTTCAAAACAACGATTGCTTCATGATTGTTAACCTGAAAGATTTTCTCATAATTAAAAATTTTCGACTTTTTGATAAATATACCAAACTATAAGCAACAACAAAAAAATATTTATACAGTTTAATTTTTATGTGCAAAAGGCTTAAAACACATCATCTTTTTAATATGACATGTTTTCGACATGTTCCGTTCAATAATTTTTTATAGTTCAAAAATAAAATATTTAGTACTAGAATTGAAAAAAGACAAATAGTTTGAATTAAAATTGATGTTTTGACAATCATTCAACTGTAATACAAGACTATGCTGTTACGAATCAGAACTTAGTTCCAACATTTAACATGTAAAAAACCATACACATTTCCTCAAACTGAAAATGTTATTTGCAAAGCTTCTTCTTGTAAGAAAGAAGACTTCCTCTAATACCTTTTTCGCTGCAATCAACAAGACTTGGACAACATGCACACTACCAAGTGGGAGCAGCATTAGTAGTTACATACGATGATCATTTAGAATGTGATGAAGATGCAAATCTCTAACTCGCGTCGACACCTAGCGCCCCTTCTTTAGGCGTTTGGGAGGTCTTTGCGCTTCCTTCCTCGGCTCCTCTGGAGCTTTTACTTCTGCCAACGGCTGCACGTGTTTCCAAGAAGATATTAGTTACCTAAGTACATATGATTTTTGAGTAATATGCATTTCTAGCAGCCGGTGAGCTTATATATATCACAAGCTAAAGTTGGCTCAAGATGATCCTGATTGAAGCTATCCCAATCAACATATGAAAAATACAACATTAAGTTGCAACTTTCACCTAGGACTTGATGGTGAGGGGGGTTTTTGGCTAAAGCCACCAACTTCCATACCAAAACTGATGCCATAAACAATGTTGATACACTATCAATAACAATCTGACATGAAAGAGCTACATTAAAGTCATGTTGATAGCTCAGTTTTCTCTACTTTCGTAAGCTGTACTTCCCTCGCCCTAAATACCTTCTATCGTGCATAAATCCTTCATCCCCAGTTCTTTCAGTTTGCATTATGCAAAATGAGATCTATAGCAGTATAGGCTTCTTTATGCAAAGCTAGAAATTTCAGATGCCTAAAACATTATTGAGTTGAACTGTATCTGAAAAGAGAGATTTCTGTTTTTAAAACTGAAACACAAGCAGCTTGTTGATACAGATGAAATCAACAAACAGAGTGGGAGAAATTGCTTGTTATTCTTATTAAACAGGATGAGTTATGAGATTCAGCAACATCCACAACGGATAGTAATTCGTTGGTTCGTCTTGTTAGATTTATAATTCAAGACCCGGAAAAGTTACAAGATGTTCCTCATGCTGGAGTGCTAAAAGGGTTCTAAATCAGAATCATTGATTCTTGTCATCCTTCCCTAGAACAACTTAAGACCACACAACAATCCATATAAGTTGGAACGCGTCTAAGGTTTAATCTATTCGCTGCCAGCCAGAATAGTTGAAATCTTTTTCAACCACCACATTTTGATATTAGATACAACCATGAATTTAAACACAAGCTTTGAAACCAGAAGTTTAATACCATATTCAATAATCAAGATGCATCAGAAGGCATTCCAGTGATACATGAAAAGCGGAGGCAAATCGTATAAATAAATGCGAAAAACGACATATGACAGTTTGAGCAACATGAAATTACTCGCCTCGTCAATTTTCTTCTGCAGTTCCAAGAGTTCTTGACAGTATGTGAGGCACTCAGCATGATATGAAGCTGCCAATTCCTTGATCAGGGCCTTCCTTCTAATGATGCCAATCACTTCAAGAGACTCAAGAAAAAAATGTTACATAACAAAATGAGCTAAGATTGCATCCCAAACATACCCCAAATACTCGTTTCAATCACTCTTCAAATCCAATCACATCGTCAACCCTCAAAAAGGGGGGCGAGTTTTGATTTACTAGATCAATAATATCCAACTCTATCATCCTACTTAGAGAATCATACAAACAGATCCAATTTCGTATTTAACAGAAATCATAATGAACCCAAACCGCGAAATCTCATCTCATATAACAATAATACAATAATTAAAGAAAAAACACGCACGCACGTAGAGACGGAGAAGAAGGGTTACTTCGGCTAGGGTCGAAAGGAAGCGGTGTCTGAGGAGGAGATGATGACGCCGGAGGAGCGGAGTCTTCCCGCGGCGAAGACTGCGGATGAAGAGGCGGGAGCGGTGGAGGCGGAGGCGGAGGCGGAGGAAGAGAAAAAGGGTGTTGAATTTGGAGTTCGCCCATTAGTATCTGTGAGATTTTTCTCACTGGCGATACAAAATCAAAGAATTCTTGAACAATTTGTTGAACAATGCCATGGGTTTTGGTTTTGGAATTGGATTATTTATACCATCCCAACCCAATTAAGAGATTTCCCAAATTCTTATCCTTAACTATGCATTGATATATTAAATTTCTAATCATTTTTTTTTGTCTTAGTAAAATAATAGTATAAGATAATTCATTTATTTGTTTTTAAAATAATACTCCCTCCGTCCCGCATAAATTGTCTTCATTTCCTTTTTGGTCTGTCCCGAGATATTAGTCCTCTTTCCGAAAAAGGAAAGAATTAGCATTCTAATTATCTTAATTAACTAATTAAATATTCTTTTTATTTAATTAATTAAATAAAAAAGAAAATCCTAAATTACCTCCCCCACCCCAAACCCTAAAATCTAAACCATTTCCTACCTCCCACCTACCCAGCGCCGCATCTTCTCCCTCTCACCCCTAATCTCTCAAAACCCTCTCCCTCTATTCTTTGTCTAACCGCCGCTGCCCTCCGCCATCATCACCCGCGATGATGAATCCTCTGACCATGGTACCTTCTCGCCGCCCCCACACTCGCGATTAAGAAACCCAATGATCTATCGCCTCCGTTATCCCCTCCATCCTTGGTTGCTGTTGAAGGCGACGAAACCATGTGTATTTGTGTACCGACGAAACCATGTGGCCGTCTCCGTCTCTTTTCATTATCTCTCTGCCATTTCATATGGTAATGCGTCTTGTGTGAGCTTTTGAGCTGAAGATTTGAGTTTTTCTCCATCTGGGCTGCCGAGTTTTATCTCGAAGATAGCTAAAAATGGGTTCCTTTCAAGATTCAGAAGATTGGAGAAGGCCGAAGGAGTGGATGATTTTTTCTCAAAGCTAATTTTCTGTCTCTCTTCATTTTCTCTCTGCCATTTCAAGGGTAAGAATTGTTTTTTCTTGATTTTATAGATGTGGGTCATTTGCAATTGGGGGGATTCCAGTTTTTCTCTTTCATAAAAATCACAATCTTGATAATTTTTGTTGCAGGTACTGCAGTGGATAGTGGGAGGCGAGCTTTGCAGTTTTTGTGTTTTGCTCTCTGCAACTGCAAATCAATGGAACACCCAATTTTTTAAGATGTTATCTGTTTTTGTCTGAATAGGGCTTATCAAATTTCCGAGAACTCCCAGCTGTAATCATGTCTTGTGAAAAAATTCTTGCAAGGATTTAAATTGCAACCATAACTTTTGATTTTCAGCTATCGTCAAAAGGTTGATTTAATTTGAAATGTAAATTTGCCCCTTTTTCATTTTTTGTTTCTCTTTATTTTTTTTAGTTAAATTGTTAATTATTTTTACTAATTGTACCATTAGCATCCCTTATTACTCAAAAATTGGTTACCGTGCCCGGTCAAATGAAGACAATTTGACCGGGACGGAGGGAGTATAAGATAATTCATATATTTCATATCGCACGTGATATTGTTAAAAAGCTTGAGTTCCACTCGATTACAACCTTTCTACTACCAATTTTTAATTTTAAATTTTAACTTGTCCTTTTTTTTTCAATAAATTCATAAAGCATGCTTGTTTTGTAATTACAATATTGAACTAATGTGAGGAATTAAATTTGGATTGTTAGATTTCAAAATTAATTTCATACTCTCAAATGGAATTATCAAGAATTCCTAAGTGAATTTTTTAAATCTTAATTGAATCCTAAAACTTATTCCATATATATCTTTTTTCATACAATATATATATCTTAATTCGCCCTAATATTTCAATTAAGAAATATATTTTATAATTTGATTACTATAAATTAATCTATTATGTATTGGGCCTAAATCCAGAATTCTTAGTCTATGTTGGGCCTAAAATTTCAAAACCCTGAAAAATAAAATAAAATCCCATCTTAAACCCTTCTTCCCCAAATTCCTCTGCTCTCTCTCTCTCTCTCTCTCTCTCTCTTCAAACATGAGTTTGGTTGCAGGATCCTACGAGCGATTCATATGGGGCTACAAGGTGAAATCTCGGAAAAGCACTCATTCTCTAACCCTTGCGCCGCTTTTCTCCTTCCCTTCCCACCTCTCCACCATCAAGGCTGTCGCCGTAGCTGGTTCTGTCGCTGTCTCCGGCGGCAACGACGACTGCATCAAAATCTACGACCTTTCATCCTCATCCGAGATAGGCTCCTTCCACCACTCCGCTTCTATCACCTCACTAGCCTTATTTTCTCCGCCTTCTCTTTCGTCTTTTCCCCGCAACCTTATAGCCGCCGACGCAGATGGCTCCGTTTCCATCTATGATGCCGATCCTTTTGTGCTTCTTAAAACTGTTAAGATTCACAAAAAAGCAGTAAATTCACTCTCGGTGCATCCGTCTGGGAGGTTGGCTTTAACCGTCGGCCACGATGACTGCTTGGCACTGGTCAATTTGGTGAGAGGAAGGCGGAGCTTCTACTGCAAACTGAGCAAAGAAGCCTCTATTGTTCAATTTGACGAAAGCGGTGACCGATTCTTCATGGTAATGGATGATAAAATCAGTGTTCACGAAGCAGAGGATGCAAAATTGATACTCGAAGTGGAAAATCAGAAGAAAGTTCTCTGCATTGCCTCTGGCGCTGTGAGTTCTTTCTATCTCTCAATTGTTCTTTTAATTGCTTACTTATGTTTTATATATTTTGATCAAATCGGAAAATCTCAGTAGTTAGCAATATACGCATTTCCAAATTAAAATTGAAATTGCATATACGCATGATGTATTTGATGAAATTTGAACAAAGATGCACTAAATCCGATTAAACTACAGAACTACATTGATGATAACTTGTTGAATCAATATTTTCGGCAGAATGGGATATTATTTACTGGTGGAGAAGATAGAAACATCTCAGCATGGGACACAGCTAGTGGAAAATTGGCCTATAGCATTGAAGATGCTCATTCAGCTCGTGTCAAAGGCATTGTTGTGTTGTCTAAGAGCAGCCCAGATGCAGGGGAGGAGGATCCTTACATAGTGGCATCTGCATCGTCTGATGGCGTGATACGCGTCTGGGATGTGCGGATGGCTAGTAAAGGGGAGACAAAACCATTGAGTGAGGTCAACACCAAATCAAGGCTCACTTGCCTCGCTGGATCATCCATCCGATGTGAGTTTGTATTATCAGTTGGTTTTCCTAATCTTGGTGTTGATTGTGTGCATAAAACCAATGGTTGATTTGATTTGGTATCCATAGTTTTAAAGACTAGTAATTTCATTCAGGAACTCATTCTAAACTATGATAGAATGCTGCTGCTGGCATTTTGTGCGAACTAGAGTTTACTTTAGTCATTGTACTTGTGTGTGGAGATGGATTACTGAATGAACACTTTCATAGTTTCGTTCGAGTATGGCTGCTATTACTATTTCTGCTCATGGCTTAGGTTGGAGTCTTACTGTATTCGATGTTCAAGTTCAATTGTGATTATATGTCTTGTAGTTCTGCGTCGTGCAACTGCAATCGGAGTATAAACTGTCTTGGTGCTACCTGACTTGGTTTAGGTTGGAGTCTTAGTGTGTTTGATGTTCAAGTTCAATTCTGATTATATGTCTTGTAGTTTTGCGTCGTGCAACTTCAATCGATGTATGAACTGTGTATGCGCGACCTGACTTGTACGTTGTAGTTTATAACTTTGGATTGTCAAACTACCTTCTTGGCATCTGAGTAGTACTTAGTTTGATCATTGATGTTGCATGGTGCATTCCATCTCTCTTTAACTCTGTTTGATTGTTTTTGGTTTTTGTTTTTCTTGTTTCAGCTTTGAAACGGCCACGGGTAGAAATGCTTAACACAGATGAGAATCTTGATGCTGCAGCTGTATGATCACAACCCATTGTCTGAACTCAGTTTATTTACTTCCATTAAATCTCTCTTTCTCTCTCCCTCTCCCTGTGATGTGATTCTACTTTGTCAGACAGTTGTAGGAACATATCTATATCAATTTTGCGGTCAAAGAGGAATGGAATATTTGTACATGTATAATTTAGGGAATGGTTCAATTATATCCTAAGCTATGTACGTTTTTTCCAAATCCAACTTGAACTATCCAAATATTTAAATAAATATCCAAATTATTCAAAAATGTACAAATTTATCCCTAAGTAATTTTATGGTCAATGGAAAAGCTGATTGTGTTGTTGGAATTCTTTATCAGTTAATTATTGGCACGTGTAAATGTTATGTGTTAAATCCAGTTTTTTTGAAGAAAAAAAACTATTTTAAAAAAAAAAAATTTAAAACCCTAAAAAAGCATAACACCTTATTGGTAAATCTAAAATTAAAAAAATCCAAAAACCTAAAAATCATAAAACCTTTGTTGTGACTCTCTCTTCTCGATAATTTACTTCAAACTATTCGAATTTCAAATAAATATTAAAATTATTGAAAACTATGCAAATACTTCAAATTATTCGAATTTCAAATAAATACTAAAATTATTGAAAACTATGCAAATATAGGGAAAAAAACTTATTTGATGTGTGGAATTAATTTGCTAACATAGAATTCCCCCAATAAAATCAGTTTTCCGGGAAAAATAATTGAGGATAAATTTGTATAACTTTTAATAATTTGGGTATTTAGATAGTTTAGGTTAAATTTAAAAAAATGGACATAATTTGAAATATAATTAAACATTTTCCCTATAATTTAGTGCCCTCTTATTTAAGGATCATTTACTAAGTAATGCTAATTTTTCTTACATCACATTCTTCTCATTTACACTTCTCTAATAAATTAACATTTTAGCGAACATATACATACAGTCTTCGCAATGAATTGCGAAGCATTTCTATCTCATCGCTCATGGAAAATTCTGGCAGTTGAATTCTATTCTAGTTCTACTCATTGCAATTTCCCTACATTATTTCTCCACATTCCCTTCTTCAACAGCATTTCTTGGATTCAATGATCATGCATTCGTCGTTTAGTCTTCACATCTGCCGCCATTCTTCATACAATTTCTCTTCAGCTGAGAAGAGATGGAATTGAAAGAATGTGGGAAAATGCGAGCAAATGAGGGGAGGTGGTTGCTGGTTTTTTTTTTTTTTTTTTGCCGGTGTCAGACGACGACGACGGCGGAGGAGCATCTGTTGACGATGATGTAGGTGAGGAAGGAAAGGATGACGGGGAGAAGGTAGATGGCCTTGCCTGATCTGGTCTTCTCCGGTGCAGCTTCTTCGACGATGGTCTCGAGCATCGGCACGTGCGACACCTTGTGGGGGTGATCAATCACCGGTGAGGGCGCGACCTCGATCATGTAGTGCACGTAGCTGATTTGCTTCCTCATTCACAGATTTGCAAGAGAATGTGGTGGAGAATGTTGTGTGCAATGATGTTTTTGATATCTCCAATCCATCAAGTATATATATACACAAGTTGGAATGGGAAGAAAAAAAAAAAGTAGAATAATTGGTTGAAAATGAGTTGTAGAAAATAATGGCAGAAGAAGAAGAGGGAGCAGGTGTATGGTTTACACTCTACATGATTGTTTCCATTAGAATTTGGGTGAAAAACCTTATTTTCAGGAAAGATTCGGCATTTAATTATGAGAAAACTATGAAAAATATTTCAAAATATTGATTAATTATAAAAAATATTTCAATATATATTTTTTCTTTGAATTATATAATAATGTTATATTTTATCAATTAAAAGTGCCATCCATTATAAAAAAATACATTAATATTTTTCTTGTCACTGGATTATATACTAATATTCCATTTAGTCAATTAAAAATACCCTTAATCGTTAACAGAATTAAAATTTTGATGAATCACACATTAAATAATATATGATATTTACTCTCTTTTTTTTATATATATATGGCACATATTGTACTACCTCCGTCCCATAACATTAGTCCTGTTTTCCTTTTTCGTCTGTCCCAAACATTAGTCTTGCTTTCCTAAAATGGAAAATTAATACACACTCATTAATAAAATACTAATTTCCTCTATCTCACTTGCATTGGTATCTGTGCCGGAATGAAACAAGACTAATGATCCGGGACGGAGGTAGTATTAAAATTAATGCAAAATTCACCAAAATTTAACATTGTTAGCGATTTAGGATATTTTTAATTAACAAAATCAAACATTAAAATATAATTCAATGATATAAAAAACTTTAGAATACTTTTTTATAGTTAATGATATATTTTAATTGACAAAATGAAATATTAAGATATAATTTAAGAAAAAAAAATTTAGGGCATTTTTCATAATTCATCAATATTTTAAGATATTTTTCATAATTTTTCCTTAAATTATTATCACCATTCATATTGCTTCATCAAACGATTAAATTATTGAACTTAAACGCACCACATAAATTTTATATACACCTTCCATTAAATAAAATAAAGGCAAAACAACACACATTAAAAAAGAAAGAATCTCATTCACTAAACTCTAACCTAATCCCAATGATCCAACAACTTAAATCTCCAATTTTAGTTTTGTTTAAAATTTTGTTGCATAATTTCACAATATTCTAAGTTTAAGCAGATTTCTCATTCTTCTTACCAACGCTGCTGTTATGCTTGATATTCTTCTTGTACCGTTCTGATTGAACGCTCTCTTTCAATTTTTCCAATGCTAAAAACATAATGAAAATGTTAGAAACTAGACATACATTATACATACAATTCAATGCATGAAATTTTAAGATTTTCGCACCTGTGATATACATGGAACGAAATGACTCTACTGATTCAGATGGAACAGAATACAAGGGGCAAGATTCATTATCAGCCTTCTGCAACAGTCTCGTAAATCGCTTGACCTGAAACCAAAGCATCCACAGCAACATTCTGTAGCATTAGTACCTGCACTGCCGCCAACACATTGCAGAAAATTAATCTCGAGTACCTCGTCTCTGCGTACAAGCGTAAAACAACGCCCACTCTGCCCGGCCCTTGCAGTTCGACCAGCTCGGTGTATGTAGGTCTTGATAAATCCAGGCATATCATAATTGATGACATTGTTAACCCCTTCGACATCCATTCCACGAGTCATCGCGTCAGAGGATATGAGAACCTGTATTTCTCCTGCCCGAAATGCCTTCAATGTTTTGCTGAGGACACATGGCATTCCAAGTCAGAAGGAAATTGGCCAATCTTATAATTTGAGCAAATGTTGAAAATTGATAGGTCAGGATCACCTT
The DNA here is from genome assembly GCA_026898455.1 of Plectranthus barbatus. Classification (NCBI taxonomy): domain Eukaryota; kingdom Viridiplantae; phylum Streptophyta; class Magnoliopsida; order Lamiales; family Lamiaceae; genus Plectranthus; species Plectranthus barbatus. Next base: position 65,948 of record JAPKLW010000307.1, read on the forward strand.
CTTATGGTCTGACGTTGAAGACGAGAGTACTCTTTAATATTTATTTCGAGGTCACTAAAGAAATTCAACAAAGTGCAGAGTCGGTGAGTGGACTCGACCGATGAAGTGAAAACAATGCATTTCTCCCCTTTCAAAGTTTTCAAAAGTGCTAGTAGATAAAGTGGTTTTAGCTTTGACTGACACACCTGCATGAGGATTAAGGAAATTTATCAGCAAAAACTACTCAAGAGGAAATGCTGAGTAACATCTCAATACTTTGCAGCTGATCTGATGTAAATTAATCTCACTAAATGGCATGTACATAAAACTTTCTTCATATAACATGCTTGATATGGAGCAGAACCGTGTGCTTGGCTCGGAAAAGGGTACCTCGACCTTCGTCGGTGGGAACGGGCGTGAACCTACCCTCCGTGGGTTGTGGCATTTATTTTGGTTTAAATTACTAAGTCTATTTTAATTAAGTTTGACTTATAATTTAAGTATTCATTTCCTAGTTGATTTGATTATTGATTTCCTAGATTTACTTGAGTTAATTTAGGATATTGTTATTGGGGTATTTAAGTCCCCTTATTAGGGTTATTCAAGTTCAAGCAATAATATTATTATTTTGGAAGCATTTATTCGCTTGTGCACATCTCAAACGTGATTTGGGTTTCTACTTCTATCAATGCTCATCTCGAGACAAATGAATAACCAATTGCAATGTATAAGAGGGCTGCAAAAATGCACTTCAAGCATTTCCTAAGATAAGAGATTTCACCGTGTAATGTAAATATACGATATGCTACTCAGCACATGGAATATAATAAATTGCAATTTCAAGGGAAATGGAGTATTAATGCAGGAGATCAGATGATCATACCACTTTAAAAGATTTCAAATTCTCAGGGAGCTGGTACCGACTCTTTCCAGTCGTCAAGAACAACGGATGGTGAAGATCAAGTTGAGCAAGCTTACTTGGGTCCTGTGTTAATGTGGCTGATAGAACCATCTTCACAAGCCTTGGATAAGGCTTACCCTTAAACCCTCTCTCAACGCCACTGACATTCCAATTAAGTATAAAGGAAAAGTAAGCGATTTAGTTCAAGCGCGAAAACTAGTATTTTGAACCTACATAATTAAATATCTTTAACAACTTCAATACAAAAATGGTTGATACTTGCACAAAACAGTTTTGGCATGTAACATAACAAGGAAGATCCAAAAACTAACCGAACAGATCTCGTATGTGGTACTATTTACAACATAATTATTAGCATCAGGTATCAAGGCATAACCCTGATTACATTCTCATCACTCCACCTCATAAAGGAAAACAACAAGATAATAAATAAATAGTTAGTGTTGAAAGAGAGGGGAACAAAATAGATACTTACAAGCTCCTGATGGTCTTTAGTGAGCCAAATGCAGGAGGATTAATGGCATCTCCAAAGGGAATCTGACTGTAATTTGTAGAGTATGCTAACTGCAGTACAGTAGGTAGCCACGACTGATAGGCTTCCCTAAGTAACCGATCTGTTTCATCAACCACCTGTTACAGTAAATACATCTTCAGCTTTAGATATAGTTGAAATCAATGAGCTGAGCAAAACTTTATTCATTCAACCAACTAGAAGCAACTCAGCCAAGCTGGCTGAGCACCAAGGTATAAAAACAACCATTGGGTTATACCCCGACCACTTGATTAAGTAAGGTTAACAATAAAGTCAAATGGCCTAAAAGCAAACCCTAAGCAACGAACAAGCAAAGCCAATTATGAACTCGAGAGCATAGAAAAGATGGCACGTATAAGAGCCAAGTAGATTTTCCTCACAAGATAACAAAGATGCTCGACCGTGAATCCCTTGGTATTGTTAATGTGGTCCATCAACCTTCCTGGTGTTGCTACAAGTATGTCTACTGAACTTCTCATCTCCCGATGGAAATCTTCAGACCCATAGCAAACATTAGTACCAAGAGTAGGTCTGTTGATGAGCTCCGAGATTTCATCAGCAATTGATGATTGACCAACAGCGAGACCCACTGACAAGCCCACTGCAGGAGCCAAAGCAGCAAATACTTCCTTGACCTGAAAAAGACAGATAAGCTAACAACTTCAAGCATTTGGATTTCTTGCCAAGCTGAAGTAAATACATATCCATATAGTGATCAAGTTTACCGCTAAATCATTACAATGCTTTCGCTCTTATGAGCAAGCAAGCAAAACATTCATATTTCAAACACAACATATGCATACATATATACTACAAATCACCCCAGTATAACTACTTCACCAGCCGGCCAAAACGAAAACATAGCAGCAAGTACAGTCCAAATTTGATGAAATCAATTCAAAAGAATTTATCAGCTCTGTCAACAGAAACCCAATCCACACCGTTGTAAATTTAGTCGAAAGAGGTCAAACAATACACGACCTGCACAGCCAAGTCGCGAGTGGGCAACACCACCAAAGCTCGAAGGCATTTAATCGTACGAGTCGACAGCATCTGCACAATCGGTAGAGCATAAGCAAGCGTCTTCCCACTCCCCGTCGGCGAATTTATGCAAAGGTCACGCTCAAATGAACCAGGACCAATTGTTTCATGCCAAACTGCTGCTTGCACTGGAAACAGCGATTCGATACCCATATTACGCAATGCAGTCTGCAACCTAGAAAAAAAACATCGTCAGATATTGCGAGCGCAAGCTTCCTTCAAATTAATCTATCCAGAGAGATATAATATGGTAAACCTGGGGTCTAGGAAAGGGATGGAACTGAGCGGGCATGACTCGGAGAGACTGACATCTACGGGGTCTCTCATCCATGGTATCACCGGCACGCTCTTCTTCTTCTTCGTCTCCTCCGCCGCCATTACTTCGCCGTCAATTTGCCCGGTTCTCCCTCCTTTCCCGGCTAGGGGTTTTTGGCGGAAAATAAGCTTCTTTTTTTTTTTTTTTTTAATACTATTGGGTTTGATATTTTGAAAAGACTTTGACAGCCCATAAAAGGCCCAATTTCAGTGGGCCATTGACTAAAATAGTAAAATTGACTGTGATTTTCTATAATAATAATAATAATAAGATTTTTATCAATTCAGTATCCAGAGATAGTTTAATTATCTATTTAGAACTTAAAAGATTAGAAAAATTCACAATCCAGGACCCGAAAGATCATAAAATTCTCAATATGGAACCTCAATATCAAGTCCTGGATTGAGAATTGTTTGATTTTTCGGGTCCTTGATTGATCAATCAACTTTTGGATTCTCAATCGATAATTAAACTATTTTTTGAGTCCTGAATCGACAATTCTCCTAAAAAATTATTTCTAAAAGAATTTTAGTATACCCCCATTTTTCTAAAATACTTTAATCACTATGTTTCGAAATCATGAATTTATCACGAGCCTCAAAATTAGAGAGCAAAATAATGCACACCAAAGTTGTAAGGCATTATTATTATTTATTATACGTAATCATGAATATTTTCAATCAAAATTACATCTTAAAGAATAACCACGATAAGTTAAAAAAAAGAAAAGCATAAATATAATTAATTCATATTGGATATGATGAACTGCATTTGGATACATTTTGACCTAATGAAATATAAAATAAAGGGGTCATGGTGAATAATATTAAATTCTCAATAATTTTTTATACAGGTACAAAGGAAAAAAAAAAAAAAAAACAGGGTTAATATTTTATGTTGAAATTGTTGCCAACGCCACTAATTGGACATTTACATTTTAAAAAAAACTTGCTTATGGCTCATAATTAATGCAAAGTCACGGCAATAAATATTTGAGCAACAATAATTCAATGTATTTATTGAATTAGACTGATAGGAATTGACCTTTATATATCGACACGTTTATGTTACTGTTAATATTTGAAAATGCTCTTTTTTTATAAAACATCTAATGAAAATACCCCTTTTCATAAACATATCCAAAAAATGCCCCAAAGTACAAATTCTGACATGTTTTTGTGTTTAAAAATGTAATCAAAACAATAATTTGGTGATGATGTCCATTTAATTATAAGAATTGATGTTTTAATACTTGATTGGGTTTGAAAAAAGAAAAAAAATATTAAATAATTATGTTCCCGACCAATTCAATGTGGTGCCGACAGTGATGACCGGTTTGAACCGGCGGTGCCGACCCCATTTATATATTTTTTTTAATTTTGATGCCGACCGGTTCAGCTCGTTGCCGACCGATCGGCATGCGATGATGACCGGTTCAGACCGGTCATCAATTTATTTTTTTTTTTTTTGAAAAGGTGATCCCTACCGGTTTTTATTGATGCCGACCGGTCGGCAAGCGGTGATGACCGGTCTGAACCGGTCAGCATCCCACCCTTTTTTTTTTAAATTGCAATTTTTTTGTTTTATTGTATGAATAATGTATTTTTCAACAATAATTTATGGCATTTTCATTTGATAAAGTTGTGTTGGATGAATTGTTACTATCAATGTACAGTGTTTGCAGGCATGCTGAAAGCCTTTTTTTGACTAAATCAATGAACAATGAATTCAGTTGTTGAAAAATACAGTGAAATGCTCATGAATACTGAATTCACTTGTTGAAAAATACAGTGAAATTGAAATTAATCGTACTCAGAATTGATGTTACCTCACTGCACTAATCAATTCAATCAATTTATTTTTGCAGACTTTGAAATCATTCATTGAATATAGACCTAACTCTTTACTTTATATACTCACATTCAGAAGCAAAATTTCATTCACCGCAGAAACAAAAAAAAATTTTATCATCATTTTGTCATTCACCTTTTCTCTCTCCCCCTTTGAACCCATTTTCAAGCAATTCAAATAGCGAATTGGTGCAACATATTTTTTGCACTATAATGGCCATTTTCATCATTCGTGGCACTATATTGGTGGCCAAGAAAGATTGATTTATCTATCAATGGCTAATATATCAATAGCTGCATTGAGAAGCACCATTCAGAAGATTCTTGAAGCAGAAGGTATTGGAGGTGAGTACAATATCTATTATACATCTCAAACTCAAAGCGGAAGAAATGGAGCATCATTACTGACAGAAAATGCGGAGCTGCAACGACTCCTCAATTTTTACTCGGAGTCTGATATTTATATTATTATGAATCCCACAATCAACACTGGTGCTGGGACTTCTCAGCGGGAGCCATCCCCCTACATCCCCTTCGTATCCTCAGTCAGTCCTCCACCATATGCTCGTTACAGTCCAACTGAATCAGAACTTCAAAGATTTACATCTTCTATGCATTTTGATATTGGTTCTGAAGGTGGTAGCCGGGGTTCACGTATTCTTAACTTGAATGATGAGCTCCCTGAAGATCATAATGATAATGAGGAGGCCGACTTCATTCCTGAATACCACACAGGAACTGATGGTGGTGTGGTGGAAGAAGAAGCAAACGACGAGGCTGATCTAGATTCAGTTTCATCCGGATCTGATTCTGATAATGAAGGTGAAAATTTCTTGATAGATTGCACAGTTGCAGAATTTTCTGCATGGATCAGATCAGCGGGAGGTATGAGTGCTTTTATTTCAAATCTTATGCCCACTAACCCCCTATTAGAAGGTTGTCCAGTTCAAGGTGATATGAATAATTGGCTAGTACCAATTATGCCAGTGTGAGAGATGTGGCATCCATACTTGACCAGGAATTGAGTTTGGGTGCCATGTTCTGGAAGAAAGATGACTTGCTAATTGTTGTTGGTTTGTGGCATATGGAGCATCTTCAAGAGTTTAAAGTGAAAAAGTCTAATAGCATCCGAGTCGATTACATTTGCAAACGAAGTGAGAATTGTTCGTTTCACATACGTGCGAGGTGCAGGGATGGTTGCTGGATTATCCGTCACTTTCAACCAAATCATAATTGTATGTTGAATCTTGCGGGAATTGGATCTAGAAATATCCGTTCAAAAGTAGTGGCTGCGTATTTTGCTCGAAGGATGCGTCGCCAGGGTCAAATCATCAAACCAAGAGCAATAATGGCCGAACTTCAACGAACTTTTGGGATTCGGGCGAGCTATGCTGTTGCATTTCGATCCAGAAATGCAGCCATTTCCCTGATGTATGGCAGCATAGCGGATTCTTATAAGCTCTTACCTAGATATCTCGAGGTGCTTCGGCAGTACAATCCAGGCACGATGACATATCTGGATATCGCACCTGATAGAACATTCCGACATTGCTTTGTTGCACTCGGTGTGTCCAGGTTAGCTTTCAACAACAATTTGTTAAGACAAGTTGTTGGGAAATCTGGCTAAGTTTCCCTTCTCCAGTTGATTGCTTAGATCTTAGATTTGGTGTTTAAGTGTTTTGGTGGATCAAATCCTAAGTCCAACCAGCGTCAGTTTGTCTCTAGAATAGCTCTAGTCTCAAATGTAAAGTCCTGTTTAGGTCTTTTGAGTTGTAAGTCGTAGCTGATCAAGACTCATGCTGGCTACTGTTCACCAGCATGAGATGTGCTTACCAGTTGAGAGAAGTCTCACCAGCAAGCGGCTGACAAAGACTCATGCTGACACTGTTCATCAGCATGGAGTAGAGCTATTGACTGGTTACTGTTCACCAGTTGGGAAGATTTCACCAGCAGGAGGCTGAGAGATCTTACCAGCAGAATATGTGTTCTGGCTGATACTGTTCACCAGCGGTGAAGCCACCAGTCACGGGAGATTCCAAGAGATAACATCAGACGAAGTGGTAGACCTTGATTGTGCTAAGGAAAGTCACCAGCAGAGACTACCAGCACAAGATCACCAGTATGATCTACCAGTCGGAGGTTATCAGCAGAATTCAAGATTCGCTCTCCCAGAGTCTTAGAGACAAAAAGAAGATTCGTCGAGGAATTAACTGACAGAGTATGACTTTAAGGAGGATACCTTAAAGTCTATCAGTTTAAGACTACCAGTTCCGATTCCTCGTACTGACGAATAGTGCCGTTCTGACATAAAGAGATCAATGTCAGATAAAGTGGACAAAAGCATGGCGCTTTCCGGAAATTCCTACCTGCCGCCTGCAGAAGGACATGCGAGGTCAGAGACTTTTCCGGATGTGTCCAAACGGCTAGTAAATTTGAATGGGATCCCTCGTCTATAAATACGTGAGATCCAACAGCATTCAATACTCTTAGCCACTCTTGAACTACCGAAAGCTCAAACGCATCAGCGAATAAGCAATCTTTCGAGGCTTTTCTTAAAGCTACTCCGTGTGTCAATCATTTGAACACGAGACTCCAAGCTTCTAGCTTGTGAGTTATTGATCTCATTTGGTGTTCTTTCTCATTCTGAGGAAGAACATAGCAGCTCTTGAGCCAACCAGCTCCAGAGTTATTACGGGCAGTTTTGCCGCCAGCAAGAGTCAAGTTCTTGGGAGAACTCAACACCCAATCAGTCGGAGGAGGAGGTTGAAGTGACGTGCTCGCACTCCATCCATCTGACAAGAGTTGAAGAAGGACAAGGACCGGGAGCGGTTGATCCAGTGAACTGGTAGACGAGGCATCTACCAGCTGGAAATAGATCGTAGGATATCTTGTACCGGATTACTCTTTTTAGTGAATTTCCAGTGCTTCGACTGGAGAGTGGACGTAGATCAGTTGATCGAACCACTATAAAATATCCTTGTTATTTACTGCTTTCAGCATTTACTTACTGATTTAAAACCCAGCACCCAAGTGCTGGAGTATAACTGAAACCAGTTTATAACTGTGCAAACTCGACTCTAAAATTTTCTAAGTCCTGAGTCATCAGCTGACCAGCCAGTTGCCAGTCAGCTGAATACTCAGTTGCCAGTTGACTTACCAGCTGACAAGGTCCCAGTCAGCTGTGTAACCAGCAGAGTGCAAGAAACGAACTTACGTATTTTCCGCTGCCAAAGTATACCCTGATATCCGGGACCAACAAGTGGTATCAGAGCGGACGGTTCTTACAGACCGTTCGTTTCTGTGTCGCTTAGGACCGTGATCCACGTTTCCTTGCACTCCTGTTTGTTTGTCTGTTTGTCTAGCTCAGGTACTTCAAGATGAATATCCCAAAGCTAATGGACTACAAGACGGAGAAGCACTCTACATGGCGAAAGAGGACGCTTATCTCCCTGAAGAGCATCCATCCAGACATGAAAGATGTACTGGAGACAGGGCCAATAGAGATCACCAAGATTCAGCATCAGCTGGGAGATCGTCCAGCTGCGGTGGTCCCAAAGCCCCAAGATGAATGGAATGCTGAGGACAGAAAGCGGAATCAGCTGGATTCCATTGCACATGAGCTGATCCTTGCGTGCCTTCCAGAATCGCTGATGGAGGACGCACTGCAGTTTGATACTACTAAGGGAGTATGGGATTTTCTTGATAGTTTATGTCAAGAAACTGACCAAATGAAACGCAACAAATTGCAGGTTGCAGTGGATAAATATGAGTCCTTCCAGATGCTGACTGGAGAAACCATCAAGGAGATGGAGGCGAGATTCAACGCCATTGTCAGCGAGCTGAAGTCTCTGGGCAGGGAGTACGAAAATGCTGATCTTAACTCGAAGATCCTGTCCAAGATGCCGAAGGAGGATTGGTTTGTGAAAACCACCGCACTAAAGGAGAAAGATTTATCCAAACTAACTCCTAAAGAAGTGTTTGCTCAGTTGCAGGCACATGAATGGGATATCCAGATGGTGAATAAAAACGAGGCTATCAGGAATGTTGGATCCCCCAGCGTTAAGGCTCAGGACGAAGCTTACTTCGTCAAGAAGGACTTCAAGCGGATGCCCAAGAAGCCCTTCCATGCTGACAGGCCTGCTGGGCAGACCAACCAGCCGAAGGAGATCCCATCCACGTCAGGATCTTACTCCAAAAGTGGCGAGAGCTCTATCGCTGAACTTGAGCAGCAAATGAAACGACTGGCCGTCCTACTGGAAAAGGCTAAGTCAAAGCAGGGAGTCTCTTCAAGCTCAACTGACGGGAAATTCGTCAAAAGAGCTCCTCGTGCTTGCTATCAATGCCAATCCCCTGACCATTTAAAATTTGAATGTCCGCAGGTGGACAAAACTGAGAGGGAACGGCTGAAGAAGCTCTTTGAAGAGCGTGCCTCCAAGGCAGTTGCCAAAGCCATGCTGACAAGGACTGAAGTTCCTGATATCCCCGACCATGATGATGGGGAATACGAGTCAGATGGAGAGTCTGAAGAAGAAGCTCTTCTGGCATTCATGGCTGCTCTAGGAGAAGTGTCAGCTGAAGAAGATGCTGACAAGGAAGAACATCTGGCATTGACTGCTGATGATGAGGTACAATCAGATCCTCAATTGCATATCATGCCTGTTCAAATCATAGACGATTCTGAGTCGCATTGCTCCGACTCAGAAGATGTCACTTTAGATGTTCTTCAGCATGAGTTTTTAAAATTTTATGAAATGAAAAATGTTTTAGCTGGCGAAAACACTTCGCTGAAAAATCAAGTTTCCATTTTGACCAGTGAGATTGAAAAATCTAGGTCACTCAGCGAAGAGCTAGAAACTTTGAAAAAGGCTCATTTCGAATTGCTCCAAGATTTTCAAAGTACAAAAACTGAGCGAGATAACCTTCACAGTCTCGTTCTGGAGCAAGAAAATAAAATCAATTTTCTTAACAAGGGCTCTAAGGATTTAGAGGCAGCTCTAAGTCATTGGAGAAAACCTTATGATAAATCTGGGTTGGGATTTACAAATGATTCGAGCATAAACCAACCCAATGCTGGTAAGGGTAAGGGCAGAATGGTAAATGAGTCAGCACCAGCTGGTGCTGCCAGCATACCTCGTATGGCTGATCAGCAAAGGAATCATCAGCCCAGATATAGAGGTGAGTCATCACGACAACAACCTCGACTGGCAAATTCCTCTGCTGACAGGACGCCAGCACACCCTAAGAAGCTGACTAAGCCAAAATATTCCAAGGCAAGGAAGTCAGCACCAGCAGCCAGTGGAACCAGACAGCCAGCACCAGCTGTCCAGAGGTTCCACACACAACCTTATAAGTATGCCAGTTGCCAGTATACTTACAAGGGGTCCCACTATCAGCAGAATACTGAGAGAAGGACAATTCCCGATAGGAGGAATACCTATTGGAGGCCTGAGCCCAATCAAATGTTTTCATCAAGGGCTAGGAAGGCTAACCACCGTGGTCCACAGTTCCAAAGACCACCAAGGCAGCACAAGCGGTCGGAAAGAAATTTCCGATCTCCTCAGAAGAAGAATACTTCTAGAGGAACTGCACACACAGCCACACCTTCCAAAAACAATTCCATGCATTATTTTAAGAGGAAGGGAAAGGCCATGAGTGATGTCAGCAAGGGTAACACTGAGCTGAAGATTACTCAAATCTGGATTCCGAAAGGAATGTTCCAGAGATCTAACCCTGCAGGACCCGCTGATGATCGGGGACCTAAATGATTTCATTTTTCTTGCAGGAACAGGATCATGCGTATCAGCTTCAGAGGTCGAGCGAGTGGATCATTGACAGTGGTTGCTCCGCTCATATGACTGGTGAGGAGTTCTTGTTTTCGGAGCTCACCAAGGTCAGAGGACCTCCAGTTATTTTTGGTGATAACTCCAAGGGCAGAGTTATCAGCAAGGGATGCATAGAGAAGGATGATGTGCGTATTGTCAACGTGTCCCTTGTTACCAACCTGAAGCACAACCTCCTGAGCATCAGCCAGCTGTGCGACAATGGTTACACCATTGTGTTTGACAAATCCGGGTGCCAGATCAAGAATGAAGAATCTGGCGAGACCAAGCTGAAAGGTGTCCGCAAAGGAGGGTTGTATGTCGTTGACTGGCAAAGCGGGAAGACTGATACATGCTTTGTTGCCACCAGTTCCATGGAGACCAACTGGCTGTGGCACAAAAGGTTAAGTCATTTGAATTTCAAAACTATTAATTATCTAACCAAGCATGATCTTGTAGATGGTCTTCCCAAGGGTGGGTTCAAGAAGGAAGGGATTTGCAAGGCCTGCCAGCAAGGCAAACAGACCAAGAAATCCTTCAAGAGCCAGTCGCCAGTTCACCCTAGTACCAGTCAGGTACTCGAGCTGTTACATATGGACCTGTTTGGACCAGTAACGCCGCAAACCATTGGAGGAAGACGATATTCGCTGGTGGTAGTCGATGACTACTCGCGCTATACATGGGTGAAGCTTCTCAGAACAAAGGATGAGGTGAAGGTGATTCTTCCAGAGTTGATCATCCAAGCTCAGAAGCAGAGAGAAGCTGTCGTGAAGCGAATTCGTTCGGACAATGGGACTGAATTCTGCAACGGTCCGCTGATGGATTTTTGCGCGGAGGCCGGGATCAAACATGAAAGATCTACACCAAGGCAACCACAGCAAAATGGACTGGCAGAACGTAGGAACAGGACGCTGAAGGAAGCAGTCCGATCCATGCTGGCTGAGTCTGGTTTGGGTCAGAGTTTCTGGGGAGAGGCGTTGGTGACTGCTTGCTATACTCAGAATAGGAGCGGGATCAACGACAGACTTCAGAAAACTCCCTACGAAGTGTACTTTGGTCGTAAGCCTACTTTAGCTCATCTTCGTGCATTCGGTTCTCCATGTTATATCCATAATAATGGGAAGTCGAACTTAAATGCTTTCTCGCCTAAAGCTGATGAGGGTGTGTTTGTCGGATATGGACACCCCTCTCACAAGGGCTATAGAGTATTTAACAAGACGACCCAGCTTGTGGAAATAACATGCAATGTTGTTTTTGATGAAGCTACTTTAGTGCGCAGGACCTTACGCCAACTGGCTGAAGATGTTCCTGAGGTCAATGATGTCAATGACCAGTTGGGCAGGAATTCTTCCAATGCTCAACCAACTGGTTCGACTAGACCTATGAATGGATCATCTTCACAACCAGTTCCCTCAGGTGCCCATCAGCAACCTGAGAGGGTCGGTGATGCAAATGACCTTGCTGAGACCTTACACTCAATCTCCCTGAGTGGACCCAGTCACAATCTAGGGGGAATCCCTACTGGCCTTTTTGAAGAAGAAGGCAGTGATGGACCAGCTGGAGAGGATGTTCCAGCTGATGCTGACAACATTGGTGGAGATTCAGACAACCAGTCAGACGGTGATGCTGATGAAGTTGTTCCAACTGGTGAAGGTCCAGCACCAGCTGATGTTGCAGCTCCGACTGGTGGAAATGTGGAAGCACCAGTCGTCAGGACAGATGAACCTGTTTCCCAGCCGGCACCAGCGGTCGCTGGTCCTCCCAAATGGCTGAGGGATCACCCATCTGATGCTATTCTCGGTGATCCGGAAGGTTCTGTCCAGACTCGACACGGCAGAGCGCTTTTATCTTGCTTTATATCTCAGATGGAACCTACATCCATCAAAGATGCGCTCGAATCTGCCGATTGGATCAATGCCATGCACGAAGAGCTTGCGGAGTTCACTCGCAACAATGTTTGGGACTTGGTAGAGAGACCATCACACCAGTCAGTGATCGGCACCAAGTGGGTTTTCAAGAACAAGCGAGATGAAGATGGCATTGTGGTCCGGAACAAGGCTCGTTTAGTCGCCAAGGGCTATAGACAGTGTGAAGGCATCGATTTTGATGAGACCTTTGCACCAGTTGCAAGAATGGAGGTGATACGGCTGTTTTTGGCCTATGCAGCGTATCACGGCTTCACGGTGTTCCAGATGGACGTGAAGAGCGCATTCTTGAATGGCGAACTAAAGGAGGAGGTATATGTAGAGCAACCTCCTGGATTCGAAATTGGCACCAAAGTGTACAAGCTAAGGAAGGCCCTGTATGGATTGAAACAGGCGCCCAGGGCTTGGTATGATACACTATCTCAGTTCCTCACCAACAATGGATTTCGAAAAGGGAAGATCGATCGGACTCTCTTTCTTCTTAACGATGGAGCTGACATGCTGATGGTGCAGATCTATGTCGATGACATCATCTTCGGATCCAAGAACATATCTCTCTGTGAGAAGTTTTCTAAGCTGATGCAGACCTCATTCCAGATGAGTATGATGGGCAAGCTGACATACTTCCTAGGACTTCAAGTCCAGCAATCAGCTGATGGTATTTTTATCAGCCAGCGGAAGTATACCAAGGATCTTATTCAGAAATATTGCCCAGAGAAGACTAAGTCTCTAAGGATCCCGATGAGTACCAGCTGCCAGATATTTCTTGATGAGCAAGGGGAATCAGTTGATCCTACTATATACCGAGGAATTATTGGATCACTCCTCTATCTCACTGCCAGCAGACCCGACATTTCTTATTCAGTCGGAGTGTGTGCCAGATTTCAAGCTAATCCTAAGAAGTCACACATGGAAGCTGCTAAACGGATTGTGAAATATCTGAAGGGGACAGAATCTCTTGGAATATGGTATCCCAGAAATGATGAGCTTACGCTTATCGGATATTCAGATTCAGATTTCGCTGGATGCCGTATTGACCGCAAGAGTACCAGTGGTACGTGTCAGTTTCTCGGACACAAGCTGATTAGCTGGTTCAGCAAGAAGCAGCACTCTGTAGCTACTTCTACCACTGAGGCTGAGTATGTTGCCGCTGCCAGTTGCTGTGCTCAAATTATTTGGCTCAAGCAACAACTGGCTGATTATGAAGTGGACACTGGCTGTGTTCCTATTTATTGCGACAATAACAGTGCTATGTGCATCACGAAGAATCCGGTTCATCACTCCAGGACCAAGCACATAGACATTCGACATCACTTCATTCGTGATCATGTCGAGAAGAAGGATGTCAGCGTGGACTACATTCGTACTGAAGATCAACTGGCTGACATCTTCACAAAGCCCCTGCCAGAAGCAAGATTCAAGGAGTTGTGCATCAAACTCGGTCTTATGGAGATTGATGCGAGCCTTAATGATGAGGAAGAATGAGTCCAAGCTCTCATTCTGTTCTTGATTCTCTGGCGTATGCTGATTACAACTGAGTCCAAGTTCTCAGTTGTGGTGTTTCTCGACTAGTGGTGTCTACCAACCACAGATGATATCTACTGGCGGACTTTATCCCTCAATTGTCCAAGGAAATGAGTCCCAGCTCTCATTTCATCTTGCCAGCTTTTATCTTCCGCTGAAGCGAAATTGGGTCCCAGCTGCCACCTTCTAGCAGTGTTGAAGAAATGGAACCACTTCCAGTTGCCAGCAGATAACTGGTGGTCATTCCCACGACTGGCGAAAATTGAGTCCAAGCTCTCAAATTGGTTAAGGTCGCTTGTCTGATCAACAAGTGGTATCAGTTGCTAACTGATGAGTTTGCCAGCAGGACGTGCTACCAGCAAGTAGTTGATTTCTCAAGTGGTCTCAGTTGCTAACTGATGATGTATACCTACAAGGTGGTATCAGCTGCTAACTGAAGAAATTATCATCAAGTGGAGAAATGGCTCTTCAATAAGTGGTATCAGTTGCTAACTGATGAGTTTGTCAGCAGAATGTATTATAAGCATGTGGTATCAGTTGCCAACTGATGAAGAGGCCAACCAGTTAGGGGGAAGTATGCGACTGGCGTATGCTGGTGATGCCCAGCCAAGCCAGCTGTCGCAGAAATGGCGGGATTGTTCAAATCCATGTAGCGTGTACTGGCCTCAGAATTTAATGCGGCATTTAATGCCACATTTAATGCGCACAGTGGCTGCGCAGTCCGCCTTTTGGTTTCCACCAATCGCTGAGCGCCACGTCAGCTACACGGCGCGCCCCACGTCAGCACGACCGCGCACGTCGCACAGGGAAACGGGCCTGCTGATGACCGTCGATTCCCGCTTGCTGAGCATTGATCCTGGTCGTCTGATCTTGCATGGACTCGAGTATAAATACTCGAGACTCTTCATCGGAAAAACCTTTACGATCTTTCAAGTTTTTTCCAGCCCTAATCTATCTCATTCTCTCTCAAAATTCTTAAGTTTCCTGAGATTATGGCTTCATCTTCACGCCCCCCAACTGATAATCCCCCGGAAGACAACCCACCTTCCACATCTTCATCGTCTGGTGAGCCCAGACTACCAGTTGCCGAGCAGCACATGCCGACGTACACCGGCATTGTGAAGATTGAGGATATTGACTATACTCTTCCGTTCGCTCGACTGGTTCAGCTGAACAAGCCGGCGACCAGGGCTCAGCTCTCGAACGCGCAAATGAGGGCGGCGCAAGTTCAGAAAGAAAAGATTCTGAACGAGAAACTGGCGCGCAAGAATTATGGGGAGGAGTTGATCGAGATGATCGACCGGGAAGGCCTTCGTCAGTATTTGACGGCAAGGCCTGAGACCTTCCATCCGCACATGGTAGCCGAGTTTTACGCTCGGGCCGTGGTTGCTGACGACAGGAGGTCGTTCACTACATCGGTGTTCGGCCACCTGATCACCGTTACCGCCGAATACCTCGCCAATCTCTTCGGCCTGAGGAATGAAGGAGAGGAAGTCGCCACGTATCATCAGGATGATACGGTGGA
>JAPKLW010000307.1:86380-103485 GCA_026898455.1 Plectranthus barbatus
GAAGAATCCGGTTCATCACTCCAGGACCAAGCACATAGACATTCGACATCACTTCATTCGTGATCATGTCGAGAAGAAGGATGTCAGCGTGGACTACATTCGTACTGAAGATCAACTGGCTGACATCTTCACAAAGCCCCTGCCAGAAGCAAGATTCAAGGAGTTGTGCATCAAACTCGGTCTTATGGAGATTGATGCGAGCCTTAATGATGAGGAAGAATGAGTCCAAGCTCTCATTCTGTTCTTGATTCTCTGGCGTATGCTGATTACAACTGAGTCCAAGTTCTCAGTTGTGGTGTTTCTCGACTAGTGGTGTCTACCAACCACAGATGATATCTACTGGCGGACTTTATCCCTCAATTGTCCAAGGAAATGAGTCCCAGCTCTCATTTCATCTTGCCAGCTTTTATCTTCCGCTGAAGCGAAATTGGGTCCCAGCTGCCACCTTCTAGCAGTGTTGAAGAAATGGATCCACTTCCAGTTGCCAGCAGATAACTGGTGGTCATTCCCACGACTGGCGAAAATTGAGTCCAAGCTCTCAATTTGGTTAAGGTCGCTAGTCTGATCATCAAGTGGTATCAGTTGCTAACTGATGAGTTTGCCAGCAGGACGTGCTACCAGCAAGTGGTTGATTTCTCAAGTGGTCTCAGTTGCTAACTGATGATGTATATCTACAAGGTGGTATCAGCTGCTAACTGAAGAAATTATCATCAAGTTGAGAAATGGCTCTTCAATAAGTGGTATCAGTTGCTAACTGATGAGTTTGTCAGCAGAATGTATTATAAGCATGTGGTATCAGTTGCCAACTGATGAAGAGGCCAACCAGTTAGGGGGAAGTATGCGACTGGCGTATGCTGGTGATGCCCAGCCAAGCCAGCTGTCGCAGAAATGGCGGGATTGTTCAAATCCATGTAGCGTGTACTGGCCTCAGAATTTAATGCGGCATTTAATGCCACATTTAATGCGCACAGTGGCTGCGCAGTCCGCCTTTTGGTTTCCACCAATCGCTGAGCGCCACGTCAGCTACACGGCGCGCCCCACGTCAGCACGACCGCGCACGTCGCACAGGGAAACGGGCCTGCTGATGACCGTCGATTCCCGCTTGCTGAGCATTGATCCTGGTCGTCTGATCTTGCATGGACTCGAGTATAAATACTCGAGACTCTTCATCGGAAAAACCTTTACGATCTTTCAAGTTTTTTCCAGCCCTAATCTATCTCATTCTCTCTCAAAATTCTTAAGTTTCCTGAGATTATGGCTTCATCTTCACGCCCCCCAACTGATAATCCCCCGGAAGACAACCCACCTTCCACATCTTCATCGTCTGGTGAGCCCAGACTACCAGTTGCCGAGCAGCACATGCCGATGTACACCGGCATTGTGAAGATTGAGGATATTGACTATACTCTTCCGTTCGCTCGACTGGTTCAGCTGAACAAGCCGGCGACCAGGGCTCAGCTCTCGAACGCGCAAATGAGGGCGGCGCAAGTTCAGAAAGAAAAGATTCTGAACGAGAAACTGGCGCGCAAGAATTATGGGGAGGAGTTGATCGAGATGATCGACCGGGAAGGCCTTCGTCAGTATTTGACGGCAAGGCCTGAGACCTTCCATCCGCACATGGTAGCCGAGTTTTACGCTCGGGCCGTGGTTGCTGACGACAGGAGGTCGTTCACTACATCGGTGTTCGGCCACCTGATCACCGTTACCGCCGAATACCTCGCCAATCTCTTCGGCCTGAGGAATGAAGGAGAGGAAGTCGCCACGTATCATCAGGATGATACGGTGGAATTCCGAAGGAGGTGGACACAATGGAAGAGGGACGAAGTCACCGTCTTCCGGACTGGTATGAGGAAGTCGGAGATGGATGACTGGTGGCAGATGGTGTGCGACATCGTTGTCAGGATGTTGCAGTGCGAAGTCGGATCCTACGCCGAGCTGAGCCTGCGCAAGTTTTCGGTGATGTGCGCGCTGGTGGATGGGATTGAGAGCAACTGGGCCGAGTTCTTCTTTGGCCGGTTGCTGGAGAATGTAGCCAGGAACGCCAACATTCCAATTGATGGGACGTTCGCTCACTCCGTATCCTTTGGGCTGCGGATCAGCCATATCCTGGAGATGGAGATTGGAGATGGAGTGGACCAGGGGGAACAACTGGTGAGTTCGGACTTCATTCCGCCCACCAAGGAGCAGGCCAAGCTGCCTCGCCCTGACTACCACAAGCCGCGGAGGCTGAAGGGAAAGTCAGCAGTGGATCCAGCTGAGGTCGTCTCGGAGGAAGAAGAGGAGGATAAGGGGGAACAGGTGCCAGTCATGGCACAGCCGCTGACGGAGGAGGCAAGGGCCGAGCTGAAAAGAAAGATGGAGACTGAGTCTCTTTTTACTCAAATGGAGGAGGCGGAAGTGGATGCTTCTGGCAGTCGCCCTCAGCCAGTTCAGCAGGTGCCAGTCACCAAGAAGACCTCCCGCAAGAAGCCCAAGACTTCTCAGCACCAGCAGCCACCATCAGCTGTGGCATATGATCCCGAGCCTGGGAAGATCTCCATCCCAGTCAAGAAGAACATTCTTGGATTGACTGAGGAAGAGACGCTGGAGAGGATGACTCGCAAGAGGAAGCGCATCCAAACCAGAGCTCAGCGGGTGGTGGAGCAATCGAAGAAGGAGAGAAGTGCCTCCATTGCGAGGAAGAAGCAAGCCAAGGCAAGGCTGAAGGCCTTGGCAGCCCAGCGAAGATTAGAGGCTGAGCTAGCAGCCCGCGATGAAGCCTATGCCAAGGTGCAGGCTGAGCATGCAGCCAGGCGCCAGGAGGAGCTGGCTGAACAGCTGAGGCTGGCAAGTAAGGGCAAAGGAAAGGCTGATGAAAGTCCAAGTGCCAGCCCACCAGCTTCCCCACCACCAGGCGAGATTTTACCAGAAGATACATATCAGCGCCTGCTGGTGATGGGAGTCGACGAGGACATCATGTCCATAGTCGAGCACTACCAGCCGGATGAGGAAGAGGCTGGGAGCCCGCTGGCTGCGCAAGGGGATGCCAGCGGTGCTGATGCTGAAGATAAGGATCCGCTGGCTGCGCAAGGGGATGCCAGCGGAAGCGGAGTTGCCGAAGAAGGCCCGCTGGCAGTGCAAGGGGTTGCCAGCGGAGGAGTTGATGAGCGGGCGACCACCCCGGAAAAACTGGCGGAGGAGAAGGAAGAGAAGGAAGAAGAGATGGATGTGGAGACTGGTGCAAGGACGGCTGGAAAGGCTCCCATTGTTATCTCTGATGATTCTGAAGAAGAGGAGCCACCAGTTGTCCAGCACTCCACAATCCAGAGGATGGAGCCAAGGAACTTGTTCCCAGATTTTGCAAAGGAAGGGAAGGCTCAGCTCGGTCGTCAACAGTCCCAAGGAGCCTCAACTTCTGGACGACCAGCGACATCCTCACCAGCACAGCCTCGACGTGCTGATTCGCGACCACAACGTGACATAACCGTCAGCGTCCTCAATTACAACGTGGTCGACGCTGATGAATATGAGGAGATGGTCAATGGACCCCATCGGTGGGAGTTACGCGGGGAAGAGGCCTTCGACACCTCTCAAGTGCCTGACTACAGCATTCTCAACATCATTCCCCTCCGCGGGCTCCCCCACCAGTCGGTCTTAGCTTCCCGCATCCAGGACTGGTGCCTGCCCCTGAGGCCGATGGAGTTCTACAACCGTACTCTGTATGAGTACGCAGAAAATATCACGGTGGAGGTCGAGGATGCCGTTGATTTCGACTTGTTTAATGACTTCCGGTATCTGTGGTTTGTCAACCCGACTCTGTACTGTGAGCTGCGGCGATGGAGGATCTTTGACCGTGTGGAGCGGTATCTCACGGTGGAGAAGCGCTCAGTTCTGTACGCTAGGCTGGGGCTGGAATACTGGAGGAATGAAGAGGCCTGGGCGAATGAATTCATGGATACATTAACTGACGAGCCAGAGCCCTTGTCCCTTAGGCGTGTCCGGCGGCGAGTGCAGAAGATTCTTGATTATCGCCTAAGGACTGGCAGCTCAGGACTCCCGAAGCCAAGGCGTGTCCGAGTGCCCTTTCTCCAGTTCCACCGCACCAGCCGGGGCTTTCAGGTGGTCTACGCTCTCCGAAGGATCCGAATACTGATTGCCCTCCCACCGCTCCTCCTTTACTTTGCCCGTCTGTTCGATATGGCAGCCACTGAGTTGCTAATTGATCATGTGGTGGAGGAGGATCCCTCCCGCAGCAGATGGCTGATCCCTGCCGTCGCTGCTGTTCCAATTGTTGTGGAGCTGGAGCACATCGACTGGCAGGTGATGGAAGTTGATTCAGAACAAGTCCCGCCAGCATCAGCTGAGATGCTGGTGGAGGAGTCAGCCGCAGACGAAGAGTCAGCAGCAGCAGCAGCATCAGCAGTACCAGAAGATGCACCAGCAGCCGCTGCAGTCCCAGCAGAAGCATCAGCCGCTGAAGAGCCAGTAGTGGAGAGGCCAACTGGAGCTGACACTGAGATGGCTGAGGCCTCATCTGGTGTGCCCTCTACTTCGATGGAGCTGTCAGCAGAGCCTCTCACCGAGGTCCATCCGCCTGCGCAACTGGTTGCTCTCATTGATGCCAGGATGGACCAGCGCTTTTCTTCCTACCGAGCAGAGATGGCGCAACAAATGGAGGCTTTCACCTCTGGGGTGAACTCCTTTTTGGCGCGGATCCAAGAGGGGGAAAGGGCGCGAGCAGTCGCTGATGAGGAGAGGGCTCGGCTTGCTGCGGAAGAGCGTCGCATTGCTGCTGAGGAGCGCTTGAAGAGGGAACAAGATATGGCAGCTCTTACAGAGATCTTAAGGAATTTAGCAAATCGCAATCAATCACCTGGATCCTCATCTCAGCCATAAGTCTTGTACTCTTCATTTTTTGTGTAAGTAATTTTTGTATCAGTTAGACTAGTCAGTTTTTAATCCTGTACTTGTAATTGTAACATCATTAATGGATTGATTACTGACGGGTTGACGACAATTTCTCATTGTCCAACTAATGTCAACTTTTTACTTACCAGCTGAACTTACACTTTCAGTGTAATCACCACCAGCACTCATTTTGGTACTTGTTAATTCTAACCTGGCTCAGACTTTACTTCATAATTTAATCGAGCAATATCTCTCCCAGTTTGAGGGGGAAGATTTTTAGGTTAGAGCTGATGTGAGGAAGTAGTTTCATGGGTTTAGATCTGATAGGTTTATTTGTAAAAACCCAGAAATGCTTTGTAACTTTCCTCATCAGCTGAGTGCTCGCTGGTTAGGCTTTGATCGCACCAAAAAGGGGGAAATTGTTGGGAAATCTGGCTAAGTTTCCCTTCTCCAGTTGATTGCTTAGATCTTAGATTTGGTGTTTAAGTGTTTTGGTGGATCAAATCCTAAGTCCAACCAGCGTCAGTTTGTCTCTAGAATAGCTCTAGTCTCAAATGTAAAGTCCTGTTTAGGTCTTTTAAGTTGTAAGTCGTAGCTGATCAAGACTCATGCTGGCTACTGTTCACCAGCATGAGATGTGCTTACCAGTTGAGAGAAGTCTCACCAGCAAGCGGCTGACAAAGACTCATGCTGACACTGTTCATCAGCATGGAGTAGAGCTATTGACTGGTTACTGTTCACCAGTTGGGAAGATTTCACCAGCAGGAGGCTGAGAGATCTTACCAGCAGAATATGTGTTCTGGCTGATACTGTTCACCAGCGGTGAAGCCACCAGTCACGGGAGATTCCAAGAGATACATCAGACGAAGTGGTAGACCTTGATTGTGCTAAGGAAAGTCACCAGCAGAGACTACCAGCACAAGATCACCAGTATGATCTACCAGTCGGAGGTTATCAGCAGAATTCAAGATTCGCTCTCCCAGAGTCTTAGAGACAAAAAGAAGATTCGTCGAGGAATTAACTGACAGAGTATGACTTTAAGGAGGATACCTTAAAGTCTATCAGTTTAAGACTACCAGTTCCGATTCCTCGTACTGACGAATAGTGCCGTTCTGACATAAAGAGATCAATGTCAGATAAAGTGGACAAAAGCATGGCGCTTTTCGGAAATTCCTACCTGTCGCCTGCAGAAGGACATGCGAGGTCAGAGACTTTTCCGGATGTGTCCAAACGGCTAGTAAATTTGAATGGGATCCCTCGTCTATAAATACGTGAGATCCAACAGCATTCAATACTCTTAGCCACTCTTGAACTACCGAAAGCTCAAACGCATCAGCGAATAAGCAATCTTTCGAGGCTTTTCTTAAAGCTACTCCGTGTGTCAATCATTTGAACACGAGACTCCAAGCTTCTAGCTTGTGAGTTATTGATCTCATTTGGTGTTCTTTCTCATTCTGAGGAAGAACATAACAGCTCTTGAGCCAACCAGCTCCAGAGTTATTACGGGCAGTTTTGCCGCCAGCAAGAGTCAAGTTCTTGGGAGAACTCAACACCCAATCAGTCGGAGGAGGAGGTTGAAGTGACGTGCTCGCACTCCATCCATCTGACGAGAGTTGAAGAAGGACAAGGACCGGGAGCGGTTGATCCAGTGGACTGGTAGACGAGGCATCTACCAGCTGGAAATAGATCGTAGGAAATCTTGTACCGGATTACTCTTTTTAGTGAATTTCCAGTGCTTCGACTGGAGAGTGGACGTAGATCAGTTGATCGAACCACTATAAAATATCCTTGTTATTTACTGCTTTCAGCATTTACTTACTAATTTAAAACCCAGCACCCAAGTGCTGGAGTATAACTGAAACCAGTTTATAACTGTGCAAACTCGACTCTAAAATTTTCTAAGTCCTGAGTCATCAGCTGACCAGCCAGTTGCCAGTCAGCTGAATACTCAGTTGCCAGTTGACTTACCAGCTGACAAGGTCCCAGTCAGCTGTGTAACCAGCAGAGTGCAAGAAACGAACTTACGTATTTTCCGCTGCCAAAGTATACCCTGATATCCGGGACCAACACAAGTCATTGTCATTGATGCCACACACTTGAAGGGCAGAAGCAAAGGCATCTTATTGGTTGTTGTTACGAAAGATTGAAATGAAAATATTTTTCCATTGGCGCTTGGTGTTGGGCCAATCGAAAATGATGAGACTTGGACCTGGTTTCTCTCTAGATTGAGGATGTGCTTTGCAGTCAGCGAACAATTGTTAATTGTTTCAGATCAGCACGTTAACATCGGCAATGCAGTCAATGCAGTATATCCAGGTACGGCGCACGGTCTCTGTTTTTATCACCTGCAAAATAAATTGACAGCCCATGGTCAGACCATTGTTAAGCTGTACCATCGTGCTGCTTATGCATATCGATTGTCGAGCTACAGGCAGGCAATGGATCAAATTCGATCATCAAAACCTGTTGCATACGATAAGCTCATTCCAGTAGGTCCTGAAAGGTGGTGCAGGTCGAAGTGCCCAGTCCGTCGTTACAATTTCTTAACTTCGAATGCTGCTGAAGTTTTCAATGCAAGGTTGTTGGAGGCTCGTAGATTGCCCATATGTTCGATTATTGATACATATCGAGGTATACTGGAACAGTGGTTTGATCAGAGGCGAGCAAAGGCGAATGCAAGAATTGATGAGTTAACAGAAGAGGCCGTACAAAAGGCATCTCCGCTGTCCGAGCTAGCTCATACACATCAGGTTGTGTCAATCTCGAAAAATGAATTTAAGGTTATTGATGGAGAAAGAACTTGGAAGGTTGATTTGACGGCATGTACTTGTGAATGTCGTGAGTTTCAACTGGACCTGATGCCATGCTCACATGCAATGGCTGCGATTTGGTATGATTTTCTACTATCATTTTCATTACTTGAATACTTCAACAAGTCATTGTTTTTATTTTTTCGCAGTTACAATGTGGTCAACTATTACGATTATGTTCATAGCTACTACAAAACGAGTAACTGACGCGAGATTTATGGTGGTACTGTGAATTCTCTTCCTCCTGATGATGAGTGGGATGTTTCAGATGAAGCTGCATCTCTCCTGGTGACTGGACGTAGAAATCGATGACCTCCATAGATAACGGTTGTTCTATATTCTCTATAAAAGAGAAATAAGATTGTGGCCACATTGTATTGTCGTTAAAGGATTTCCTGCTAATTCCTTCACCCATGCGTCTCCATGCATCATAGTTGTCCTCTAACACGGAACTGATTCCCATCGGCCGTCCATCATCGTCCTGAAAATGAAAAGAACATTACACATCATATACTTAAATTAAAGAAATGTTAATACGTTACATCAAATACTTGCAGTTCAATATCGCGTGCAAGCAAATTGGTGATCTTGCTTGAAGAAGGTTGATCCAAATCAGGTATGTGCTGGCGAGATTGGCGCTCTGTGCTGCGTCTCCTCTCAGCAGAACGACGACCAGCACTCTGTCTCCTCTCATCAGTCCGACGATCTGTGCCAATATGAAACTGCTCTAGGCCAACTAAATCAGTATCTCTACGAACCTCTCGGTCTACTGATGTGCTAGGTCTAGCAGAAGAGCTAGGTCTCGCAGAGTGGTGGGAGCTAGGTCTAGCAAAGTGGTGGGAAGTACTGGGCCTCTGCTCGGGACTGTCCATCTATATCCCTCGCCCAACTGACCTCTGTCTAGCATCAGTACGGTTACCACATCGCGCTGAGTTGAACAAATCTGTGACTACTCGGGTCACATGAGGAATAACTCTATCTGTCAATGCATTGTTCACTGCAACGTCAACCGTCCTATGCACCGCAGCATCAACTGCCTCAGTAACTACATCCCAAAGCCTATCCATAAAGGAACGAGATGACCGAAATCTCCGAGACTCACTATACTCTCCACAAGATGAAGTCCTATCCCTCCTCGAACGAGTGCGCCTATGTGATGCTCTCGAGCCCTGCCATTGAGACTGAGATTTTGCCCTAAAACCTCCCTGATCACCACCCTGATCATGACCCTCATCACCACCCTGATCATGGCCCTCATCTCCCACATTATCTCCCTCACCCCTTTGTCCTCCAGAACCCTGTCCTATAGAAATGCTCTGTGATCGACGATCACCTCTCTGTCCAACAGGACGTAATGGATTTTCTGGTCGTTGGAAGTTAACACTTAGGGACTCCTCCAACTGAGAAGAAGTGTAGTAGAAAAGCTCTTGTTCATACGGAAATGGGATTAGGTTGGCGAAAACTGAATCTACAATAAAACAAAACACAGTTACAAAAATTGTTAGTTTACAAATAAGTAATTTAGATGCATGCAATACCTGTTCACGAGCAAAGAAGCCTTGCCAATCAAGCGTAGCTGGCCTTGTAAACTTCCACTTCATAAATCGGGGAATTAGAGTTGGATTCTCTAAAATGGCACAACTACCACCCAAGTCCGGAATGGCCTCAAAGGCCCAAATCTACAAAATATTTGTTTGAATTATAACTCATCAACTTTACATATTTACTAAATACATAAAAAAATAAATTATACCTGCAGAATCCAAATAGGACCGCCCAAACGAAGAGTCCCTTTTGCTTCTACCCTCGTGTGAGCTTGCTCTAAATAGTATGATAAAGACTTATACGCATATGCTCCCCACGGAAATTGGTTCCAACTAGTCCAATAATCTACCAAAACGAAGACCCAACTCTCGATCTTACGTTTTTCAGAAAACCCTAACACAAAGCTCCACATGGCTAATATATTAGCCACTCTCAAATATAATTCATGATTATTCTGGTGAACTAAACCAGCCTTAAATTTGTTTAATAACTGCTTAGCTGTGATAGATTGACCACCACAGAACAACCTATACACCGACGAATCAGAAGGATCATGATCAACACATGGATCAAAATTAGTGGGTCCAAATGTCAAACCGGTCACTAGTGCAAACTCACCCACCCCTAAAGAAATAGTTTGCCCACCAATATGAAACCATAAAGCTTTTTGGTCGTGACTTCTAATTTGGTAACTTAACAGTTGTAGTAATGGCTGCGAGGCACTAGGTCCATTTTTTTTTCCACATTAACAAATTTCCAAATTGGCCATTCATAAAACTAGTCACCAAATTATCACCCCCTATTGAATACAACATGTCACTAATTGTCTCTATTGTCGTAACCTTAGTGCATAAATTAATCTTACAAGTTACATTACGTAAAGCGGGTCTAATAAATTCAACCTGCACAAATACATTACAAAAGAATCAAAAATCAACCTAATGTTCAATTCCAAAACAACATAACATCAATGTTCAATTCCAAAAATAACATAACATCAATGATTATTAAACCAACTTTTCCAAAAACCAAAATAACATCAACATAACATAATATCGAATAATAACAATAAATTTGAACAAATTCAACCAACATTCACAAATTTGAAGTTCAATTTTCCAATAACATATATACAACCAAAATAAAACTATAAATGGAGAATAAGTTAACTCACCTCGTCGGGAACACCGGCCATTTCCACAAGATTACAACTCCAATGCCGACCGACTACTTCAATGGATGCTACCGTCTTCTTTAATGGATGCCGACCGAGAAGAAAGGGAAGAATGAGAAGGTGAAAGCCGTGAGGGAAAAGAGAGAAAACTTACCAAAAGTTATAAATAAATGCAAGGAAGGAATGCTGCCAAACCTAATATTTGAAACAAATATTCGAGTCGGCACCGTGGCGTGGCGAGGTCGGCACCGGCCTGAAATGGTCGGCATCGTCACGGTGCCGACTGCCTTTTTTTTTTTGTTTTTTTGTAGTCGGGATCGAATATATTCACGTGCATCTCTACATGTATGTATATTTTTGTAGATATATGTATATTTTTTGGAAGTAGGGATAGGAAAATGACAAAATAATTCAATTCTCAAAAAATTTCAACAGATTTTTTCAAAAAAGTTGAACGAATATTGTCAGAAAAATTGTCCTTTGGGGCATTTCTTTAAGTTTTTTTATAATAAAGGGTATTTTTATGATGTTGTATAGCAAAATGGGGCATTTGAGATTTTTTCTCTTTATGTTAAATGTCTCTTATATATTATTATTATTATTATTTCATTTGTTTCATGAAATCAGTAAAGACGATCAAATACAAATCACTAAAATGATGAAAAAAGATATATTAATTTGAAGTTGTGTGAATCGAAACGTGTGTTTTTGTGAGACATCGAGTGTATTTCGTTTGGAATTCATTACATTGTATGTATTATGTTTGAAATATATTTTACATATTACGTATTTTGTTTGGAATGTGCATTCTGAACATATTTTAAATGATTTATTTCATACATGCAAATAGAGATGATAATTTTAGACACGACACGAATCCGCACGTTAATATTCGGGTTAATCACGACACAACACGATATGAGAAAACACGGCACGAACACAAACACAATAATTACTTATTAAAACACATGAATTATTTGTTAACGCGACATTGATACGAATAAGACACGAACACGATAACCTTTTAAGAGAGACATAGTGGGTAACATGGAGACAACACAAACATGCTTATTATTTGATAATACGAACACGATACGAAATCTTATGTTCTTAATAGGTGAACATGATAATGATCCAACACACTCGAATTGTCAACCCTACATGCAAATGATCTATTTCTAATATAGTAAATGATATATTTATTTATAAAATATACTCCCTCCGTCCCATCCCATTAGGTACTTTTCATTTCGGCGCAAGAATTTCGGAGTAGTGTTAGTTAATTGTGGTCGGTAATAAAATTGGCAATCGTAATTTGTTTTTGAAAGACTTAAACAAGTTAAAAACGATTGTCAATTTTATTAACGACCACAATTAAAAACTAAACATTAGTTTCAAAATTTATGTGCCGAAATGAAAAGTACCTAATCAAATGGAACGAAGGAGTATTATTTACATTCTGACCGAGTGTGCTATGCATAAAAAATTATGAGGGGAAATCTGAAATAGCCATTTCCTAATATTACATTCACAAAATAGCCACCCTTATGAAAAACTTCAAAAAATAGCCAAAGTACATGTTTTTAGGTTAAAATGTCTGAATCAGGCAATCAAATCTTTTGAAATGTGTGAAATGTTTAACGGTTGAATTTTTTACTAATATTGTATAACACAATTGTATATTTATTAATTTGTAAATTCGTAATGACATAAAATATAGACGAAATCCTTCCAGCTTGCATTCGGCCTTTTGAAATATATCTCGGCCAGACAGATATATTTCGAAGGCCTATTTTTGATTAATTTTTAGAGTGTGATGAAATAAAATATAATATATTGATGTTTTAGTTGAAAAATATTTGGCTTGCTTTCGGCCATTTCAGATATATCTCGCCCAATGAAGATATATTTGGAAGGATTTTTTAAAAAAAATATAATTCATTTATTTAAATTCTAAAACAATAAAATTAAAGTAAATAAATGATAAAAAGTCTCAATTTGCCAAGTTTTTGGTCAAATGATATATATCTTCACCAAGTGAGATATATTTCAAAAAAAAAATTATTTGTAAAAAAACTATAATTCTAGTTATTTAATTTTAAATAAATAAAATAAATGATAAATAAGATCCAATTAGGCAATTTCGGCCAATTGAGATATATCTTGGCCTAGTGCGAGTTATTTCGAATTTTATATTTTTAAAAAATATAATTCGATTCTTTTAATTTTTAAAAATTAAATTAAATTAAATAAATGTTAGATAAGTCCCTATTTGGCAAGATTTCGGTCAATTGAGATATATTTTTGTCAAGTGATATATATTTCGAATTTTGTATATTTAAAAAAATATATAAATCGTGTTTTTGAATTTTAAAAAATAGAATAAATGATAAATAAGTCTCAATTGGGCAAGATTTGTGCCAAATGAGATATATTTGGATTTTTAAAAAAATAAATATATAAAAATGGGGTGGAATAATCGAGCTATATTTCGGTCTACTTATGGGCTTGATTTCCGACCGAATTGAGCTGGAGTTCGGTGTTATTTTTAAATTGAGATATATTTGGAATTTTTCTTTTAAAAAAATCAATTATTTATTTAAAAATGGGCTGGATCGGTCTTGTAATCGGCTTGATTTCCGACCGAATTGAGCTGGAGTTCGGTGTCTTTTTAAATTCAGCTGGATCTCAAGATTAAATTCAGATGGATTTCCTACAACTACCCCCACTGTAATTCATTCATTCACAAAACCTAAAAAAACGATTTTGGGCGTGAAAACAGAGGGACATTCGGCTGGAGTTGGAGACCCACGTTCAAACATCAACACCCACCCCTGAACCGACAAAATTTACCGGCGAACAATGTCGACGGTGGAGGTAAGTTTTTTCGGCCTTTTCTCATTTTATTTTGTGCAATTTATTTTTTTTTGGAATTTTTTTTGAATCAGTTGAAGTGATATTTTTTTCGGCTGTATATATGTATCGTTTGTTATTCTTGGTTGTTGAATTCTTAATTTGGTGTGATTGAGTTAGGTTGAATTTTTTTTTATCTTGTTTAGTTTGCATTTCAGCCGAATGAGTATGACTTAGTTTTTTTTTTGTAATGCACATGTTCGTGTCTATATTTACGTGTATGCATGTTACCGAATTTTGTCACATTTAATAACAAAAAAATCATATAATGTGCAGCCTCATTGGATAAGATACAGGCTTCATGGATGCAAGGCTAAGACCAATTTATTCTATAAATGTAAAGTTCTCGATACAATTAATAGGACATTATTTTCTGTTGGAGAACAAGGGTTAGTTGATGAGTTTACAAACGGGGTTTTCGGCCATTTGTTGGGTTGGGCTGATAATGGTCTTAGTTCTTCGCAGTCTTTATTTAAACTTTTTACTCATCAAATTGATTCAAATAATGATGAAGTGTTAAGGTACCGAGTGGGTGGACGGGATCTCATATTTTCACCGAGTGAATTTTCCATTATTAGTGGTTTTCGATTTGGTACTTCTCGTTTTAATCCTACTGCTAAATATTCTTTAGAAGTTAGTACTATTTTTCGAGTATTTTGTGGGGGACAACAACTTAGTGGTAAACAACCCTTGGAGCGATTTGAATGCAAAAATGTTGATATTATTCATAGGCATTTGTACCTTAGGGTTGCTAACATTTTAGCATTTTGGTTTGTCGGGTTGGGATACACTGATAAGAGAAAAATAGAAAATTGGATATATGTCCTTAGTGAAGATTTAGATGCATGGAACGAATTTTCATGGGGTGCATACACATACAAAGCACTTTTGTATTATAGTACGCATGTACCTACTAGTAGGAATAGTGCTGAGAAAGGCTATCATCTTCCTGGACCGTTCTGGGTACTACAGGTATGAAAATCCAACTCTTCACCATTTGATAAATTACTAAATGATTCAAATATAATATTTAATTTTTTTTTATTTATGTTTTTAGGTTTGGGCATATGAGGTTATTCCACAATTGGGGCAGGCTTGTGCTAAGTTAGTAGACCATAATGCCCAGCCACGTATGTTGAAGTGGCGTTTTAAACGCGCTAGTATCAAAGATTGGTAGCTTTCTTTTCTCAACAGGTAATCTATTTATTTTGTGAGTGTGTATTTTTGTTTTAAAATCATTATATTATTTTATCTTGTCTTATCTTATTTAACTCTTAAATTAAACTTGCAGCTAATTGTTTTAACTGCCCTACCTCATTCGCCATCAGAAATGCGTACACTGTACTGGCGATCATCACAAGGATCGGGCACATTGGGTGTGAATTATGTGGCCCCAATATCGACACAGCGCATATTCCACAATCAAGGCCCCGTCATAGAGCATGATGTGCATGATGTGCACGCTAAAGCACATGAAACATCAACACACACTGAGAGGGTAGAGATATTACTTGAGCGTGATGATGAAGCCGACAATGAACATGACATTGAGAATGTCATCCACAGTGAGGCATGGCATGGAGGAGGGTATTTGGTAAATGTGGAGGTGAATGAGGAAGAGCAGCCTCAGTTTGAGAGCGAGCAGCCTGAGCTTGAGACTGAGTTCCCTGAGTTCGAGCCACAAACACAAGTAGTGAGGAGGAGGAAGAGGACTGGTAGGCAGTCATCGGATTCATCTTCTGGAGGGGAATCTCGGAGGCAAGAGAGAGATGATAAGCTTTTTGCTTGAGTGAAGCAATTCATTTTTGATGAGGTGGTACCTGGCTTCAATGCAAAAATTAAGGAGTTTGTTAATGAAGCTATTCATGCATGCCGGCAATCCGATGTTTCTAGTTCTCAGCCTCAACCTCAACCTCAACTTCAAACTCGAAGTGAAGAGGTATAATTTAAAATAATTTTTTGTAGTACTTGATGTTCTCTTATGTTGATATTTTTTTTATAAAATTGCAGTCTTCTCGTGGTGATGATGAGATTGAGCGAAAGTTCAAAAAGTCTGGAACTGTAGGAGTGAAAAAAGAAGTCGTGAAAAATTATCGTCAATATAGAGAGTCTGGCGAAAATCAACTCCGGGTTTCACAGTCAAATGGAGCTAAGTTGAGCCAATCATTCTTTGAACATCTTGAAGACCTCAACAGAAAACTCTCTCAAGCCCATGTGGAGCTTTATTTTGAGGCCCTCAACATGAAGTTGATTACGAAGAGTAAGTACGTTTCACGTACTTGTAATCCAGAATGGATTCGTATTGTAAACCCAAGATTCCAGGTTCGATATAATTTATTTAAATTAAGCTTTTTATTTTTTACTTTAATTGTTTCGATTTTAATTTTTATTTTGTTTATGTTTTTTACAGTCTTTGTTCTTCAAGTCGTATCCTTCAAATGTTGCTCCTCGAAGTAAAGCCACTACTGTTTCCCAAGAATTACTGGATTTCATTAAAGGGGAAGATAGTCCAAGTTCTCGAAGTTGGTACACGACTTCAGTTGTAAGTGTTTTAATTATTTGAATTCGAATTTTAAATCATTTTAATCATCTTTTATTTTTTTAAAGTTACTCATGCCATATCAAGCTGGAGAGCATTGGTTGTGTCTGAGGATTGACTTGGCCACTTGGAGTTGTCATATATATGCTGCCGACTTGAACAGTTTATCTCCACAGATGCAACGGTATAGAGCGGATATTGTAAGGCGCATGACCGATCATTTCTACAAGTTTTTACGCGCCGGCAATTATTTTGAAGTTCGGCCATTGGCTCTCGATTTTACTAAAAATTTCAGTGCTTATGAGATGTCGAATGAAGCTGTTTATGCTTGCATTCACATGGACCAGATGATATGTGGGAGACCGAATCAATACTGGATTCAAAGGGAAAATATGGAAGAAAAATATAGGATGTTTATGGCATGGTCGATTTTTGACTTGTCATACGATGATAATTAATGTTAGTGTAGCATATTCACAATTTGTTTGTTGAATTTAATGGTTTTTGTAATTGGGATATTTTGGATATTGTTTATGTTTGAATTAAATTTTATTTCAGACTGCATTTCTTTTTACATTGTTCAATGATAAATATGTTGAAATAAATTTCGAAAATTAAAAAAAGTTGGATGATAAAATGCTTCAAAATTGGGATATATTTGACGGGATATATTTCGCTAAATTGAGATTGATTTCGGTCAATTGGGATATATTTCGATTTTTTATTTAAGAAATTAAAGAAATTGGATGATAAAATACTTCCAAATTGGGATATATTTGACGGGATATATTTCGCTAAATTGAGATTGATTTCGGTCAATTGGGATATATTTCGATTTTTTATTTAAAAAATTAAAGAAATTGGATGATAAAATGCTTCAAAATTGGGATATATTTGACGGGATATATTTCGCTAAATTGAGATTGATTTCGGTCAATTGAGATATATTTCGATTTTTTATTTAAAAAATTAAAGAAATTGGATGATAAAATGCTTCAAAATTGGGATATATTTGACGGGATATATTTCGCTAAATTGAGATTGATTTCGGTCAATTGTGATATATTTTGATTTTTTATTTAAAAAATTAAAGAAATTGGATGATAAAATGCTTCCAAATTGGGATATATTTGACGGGATATATTTCACCAAATTGAGATTGATTTCGGTCAATTGGGATATATTTCGATTTTTTATTTAAAAAATTAAAGAAATTGGATGATAAAATGCTTCAAAA
>JAPKLW010000307.1:105743-118291 GCA_026898455.1 Plectranthus barbatus
GATAAAATCATATGAGAAATAACTCTAAATTGGGCAAGATTTAACGGAATATATTTCGCTAAATTGGGATGAATTTCATCATTTTCATATTGATTTCGGATTTTATTTAAAAAAAATGATAAAATCATATGAGAAATAACTCTAAAATGGCAAAGATTTAACGGGATATATTTCGATAAATTGGGATGGATTTCGTCATTTTCATATTGATTTCGGTTTTTATTAAAAAATAAACTATAAATCAAGGTTTTATTTCACGTGAAAGACTGTCAATTCACTTTTGCATGCATCGTACAAAACACATGCATGCCATGACATTCAATTCAAAGTGAAAATTAATATGGTCAATTTTTTACTGCAAAGATGCTCAAATAATTCAAGTATGACTATTCAATATGTACTATACAATACAGCTGCAATTTTGGACCAATTCATTTATGTTACACTTACATTTTTCAGAGATAATTCAGCTGCCAAGATGCAAAAATAATTCACTTTATGTACTATACACATCAGAAATAATTACAATTCAATTTTTTTCAAACCCTCTCAAATACTCATTCTCCAAAAACTCTCTCTAAAAACTATCTCTAAACCGTCTCAAACACTCATTCTCCAAAAACTCTCTAAATTAACAAAAAATGGATTTCCGTTCTATCATTTTACATTACAATGGTCAATGGGACAATCTATACAACTACATCGGTGGAGAGGAAAGAGTTGTCATGATACCCTCTCATGATATCACACTAGAAGAATTGCGGAGAAATGTTCAATACATCCTCCATTCTCATTCCATGGTGGGTTCTTACACCCTATATTATCTTGCTGAAACAAGAAGTGGAAGGACGGTTCCTTTGGTGCTCGCAACAAATATGCTCCTTCAACGGCTTTGTAACATGTATTGGGAGCCGAAGGTTTATTTAGTGATGAACATGCAATCCGATGGGGGTGTTGGAGGCTCTCGCCGACAACAATCTCCGTACAGGCCACACATGGCTTCGTTGAGCCCACAACCACACAACCCTTATAGTCCAACACCAGAAGAACTACATCGTTTTTCATCATCAATGATGTTTGGAGAAGGAAGCAGTGGAAGTCAAAGTTCTTCAGTCCCAGATTTAAACGAAAATGCTCTAGATGATGATAGTGACGATGATGTTGAATTCAGTGTGCACCAACAAAGTCCGAATACAGTTGTCGAGTCCGATGATGAAGAAGCTGAATTCGATACAGACTCATCAGATGGTGATGAACGCCAAAATTACAATGCTTCATTGTTCAATTGTACAATTGAAGATTTCACCGCTTGGGTCAGAGAACAAGGTGGCATGGGTGCCATTGTATCAAGCCTACTTCCGGCTAACCCATTACCGGCAGAAACAATTGAAGGTCTAAGCGGTCAAATGAATAATTGGTTACTTCCAATTATTCCGGTAGATACATCCGACTCACCTGTATTGCCATATTTACAAGAAGTATTGGAAGGGGAACTGGAAAAGGGCAAAATGTTTTGGAGAAAAGAGGACTTGTACGTGGCTGTCGGACTTTGGCACATGGAGCATCACGTTGAATTCAAAGTCACGCGTTCTTCTACAACTCGGGTGGTGTACAATTGCTGTCGCAATCCTAACTGTACATTCATCCTACGTGCCTCCAATTCAGCGGGATGCTGGGTAGTCCGCGAATTCATTCCAACTCATAGTTGTACTTTGAGTCTAAACAACATCCGCAGTAGAACTATACGATCAAAGGCGATCTCAGCTTACTTTGCTCGGAGGATGCGTAGACAAGGATCTATCATCAAGCCGCGGGATATAATGGCTGAACTACAGCAGAATTTTGGTGTTAAGGTCAGTTACAGCAATGCATTGCGCGCTAGAAATGGAGCCATATCGATGATTTATGGTGGCTTAGAAGAATCATTCAACTTGCTACCAAAATATCTCGATGTTCTCCAAAAATGGAATCTGGGCACTATTACAGACATGGATATTGGCGAGGATCAACGATTGCGCCATTTCTTTGTTGCCTTGAGTGTGTCACGTGCGGCTTTCGGGACTTGTTTAAGGCAAGTGATTGTGGTGGATGCTACACACCTGAAGGGGAGAAATAAAGGTGTGTTATTGGTTGCTGTTACCAAATCTTTCCTCTGGCTATTGGATTTTCACCGATCGAGAACGATGAGAGCTGGACGTGGTTTATGTCACGACTGCGAATGGCTTTTGATTGTAGCCCACAATTGCTTATCGTTTCGGACCAACACATCAGCATTGCCAAGGCAGTAAGCTCAGTCTATCCAGAGGCGACGCATGTCTTATGTGGTTATCATATTCAAAATAAATTGACGACCTTCAATTCAACTATCGTGAAGTTATACCACAAGGCTGCCTACACATACCGTTCTATCGTCTATCATAAGGCAATGGACCAGATTCAACAGCATTGCCCCACTGCATACAACAAACTCATGACAGTGGGGCCTGAAAAGTGGGCTAGGTCTAAATGTCCGGTTCGCCGATATAGCTTCATGACATCGAATGCAGCTGAAGTGTTCGACTCCAGGTTATTAGCTGCTAGACGTCTACCGATCTGTTCCATTATTGAGCTATATAGACACATTGTCGAAAAATGGTTCGATGAACGGCGAGCTAAGGCGTTTGCAAGAGACGATGACTTGACTGAGGAAGTCGTGGCCAAAATGACTCCATTGGCGGATTTTTCACACAAGTACACGGTTTCACCTGTTTCTGAATATCATTTCAAAGTCAAATACAATGATAAAACTTGGAAGGTGGATCTTCAAGAGAGCTTATGCGACTGCCGGGAGTTTCAGATGGATCTCATTCCATGTTCACATGCTATTGCTGCAATTCGGTTAGTAAAATATATCGATAGAATTAAACTTTCATTCATAACGATCAAGTTTTTAATTATTATTGTTGCAGATTCAAGGGTTTAGGTGTGTACGACTATGTTTGGGAGTACTACAAGACTTCAAACTGGAGAGAAACTTATGGAGGAACTGTACACCCTCTTCCTCCAAGAGATGAGTGGATTGTATCACCGGAGGCACAAACATGTGTTGTTTTGCCACCCATCGTCAATCGCCAAGCCGGTCGACCAAGAAATAGTCGTCGTCCTTCGGGAGCAGAGGCGGGACAAACATCGACTAGTAGACGACGAGCACCAAAAAATGTAGTATTTGTGGATCATCAAGTCACACAAAACGTGCTTGTTCGGAAAGAATTCCACCTAATTAATTTGTTACATTTTTACAAATTTTATTGTACGTATTGCAATATGTGTGAACAACAAATCTCATATTTGAATGCTTATTTATATCTCACATCTCAATTCCAAATACTTGTGATTTGCATGATTTCAATTCAAAATACCCGTGCTTCCCAAATGAGGAATTTGTTTTCAATACATGTAATGTAATTTAATATCTAAAAAGGAGTTCAAATTTGCATTTTTTAATTTATTGTCCAAATCAAGCTCATTTCATCGAGATTTAACTCTTTTTTTCGAATTCAAGCACAATTCCTTCTGAGTTAAATTCCAATTTAAATGCAAAATTATCGAAGTCAAGCTCAAAATATTGAAAATGACGAAATCAAGATAATTTTAAAAATTAAATATAATGAATTCCGAAATCAAGCTGTAAATGACGAAATCAAGATGAAAATGACGAAATCAAGCTGGAAAATGCCGAAATCAAGCTGAGTATATATTCTATAATATTTTATTAGTTTATTATTACTTTTTAAATAAAATCCTAAATATTTAATAATAATAAAAAAAATTTGTTAGGGTTTACACAGAAAACGAAAAAATTGATTTGTGGACTAAGACATATATGACAGACAAAGTACAATTTGGCTATTTTGTGTAATTTTTCATAAAGGTAACTATTTTGTGCATATAGTTATAAAATTTGGCTAGTTAAAATTATTTCCTCAAAAATTATTTCGATCAGAATACACAGTGTAAAATACAATATACTAAAATGTCTTACCGTCTCATAAACAATTATTATCTCTCACAAATTTTTTTGACTTTGAAGATATTTGTCATAATTAATAAATTAAACAATTTTTTTTAAGTTTGGAGAGAGACACGCCATGTGCGAAGATAGCGGTTTCCAAATCTAGAAAAACCGTGTACGGCTTAGTTTCCAGTTTTGAGATGGAGCTCACCATAGATATGTGTGCAGCCAACCGTATGCTATAACTACCCCACTCGGAATCACCGCCCTCAGTTGTCAACTCCTCCTCGTATTAAATCGAATCCCCCAAAAGATTAGTTATTTTTTATCTATATATTTTATTCCTAATTTATGGATTACTAATAATTTAATACACAGTAATCCATTGAAATCAGCTGGTTTTATCAAAATCCCAAAGTCTAATCTCGCAATAAACCCTGATAATCCCGACACTGCCCAGCCCTCTTCCGCTACTTTCATTTGAAGACGATTATTTAGCATCCGTTTTGATTGATTGGTACAACAAAGTCCGAATCTTGATACCATTCTGGCCGATTTTCGTTTCCACCTTTAGTTTTTCAATGATCACTAATGGAGTTCGCGTTATTCGCTCCCGTTTGGAAAAGGATATTCTGTGTTCTTGCTTTAGAGTGAAAATCTTGATCTGATTCCTTCACTTCTCGCGTAAAAAAAGTAGATTATTTTTTGGGAGAGAGAGAGAAGAATGAGTGTGTCCAAGTCTCAGGTTTGGCAGCCTTGCAAGAAGAAGAGGTTATAGGGGTTGAAAATCAGGAAGATCCAATAAAGGGAACTTTCTTTGTATAGAGAGGGAAAGAGGGAGTGACGGTGGGGGGGATGGATGGAATATGTATAGTATGCATTAGGTAGGTGAAGGAGGGTTTATACAAAGGGGGATTTTATTTTTTTTGGGATTGATTCATTACATATTGATATAGAAACGGATTAAGGGTTGTGGAGATGGTGATGGCATCTAGATCAAACGTTGGTGGCGGCGGTGGTAGTGGCAGGACTCGAGTTGGGAGGTATGAATTGGGGAGGACTTTGGGAGAAGGGACCTTTGCTAAAGTGAAGTTTGCAAAGAATTTGGAGACAGGTGAGAATGTGGCTATCAAAATTCTGGATAAAGAGAAGGTTCTCAAGCACAAGATGATTGTTCAGGTGCTGTTCAGATTGGATTAGAACCTTCTTTTTTGGTTGCTTGATTAGCTTTAATCATCTTTTTCTTTTCTATGTTGTTTTGATTCTATCAACTTGTGTATGTGATTTGTTTTTGGGTTTCTTACTTTCTTTGTGGGCTCATTTTTTAGTTGACTTCACATATTCATGGATGATTTGGTCACTGCTTTTGTTGTAGTGGGGCTAATTTTTTATGAAAATGATATTTAAGTTTTTTTTTGATGGATTTAGGACATAAGTCATAAACCACTGATTCCAAAAGTTGGAAAATATCTGCTATTTAATTGATTTGAGTATTTTATATCTCCAGAATCTGTTTTGTTTGAAGTTGATCCAACTTGTTACAATCAGAATATGCTTCTTGTATTCTGCTTGTGATTTGTATCATTCTATCACTTGTATTCTCTGCCTGCAGATTAAACGAGAAATCTCGACCATGAAATTGATACGACATCCTAATGTCATCCGAATGTACGAGGTGAATATGCAGTTTAACAAAGTCTCAATGGGCCATGAAGTCCATCCTGTGTTGTGGAATATGGTTTTGATGTTGAGTGCTTCTCGTGTAGGTTATGGCGAGCAAAACGAAGATATACATTGTCATGGAATTTGTCACTGGTGGTGAACTCTTTGACAAAATTGTATGTCTAACTAGTTCCACTCTGAAAATAGATGAATGATATCAAGTCGAATTTGATTGTAATAAGTGCGATTTTGGTTACTTTCTTGTGGCCAGGCTAGTAGAGGGAGGCTGAAAGAAGACGAAGCTAGAAAATATTTTCAGCAGCTCATCAATGCAGTTGATTATTGCCACAGCAGGGGTGTTTACCACAGGGACCTTAAGGCGAGCATGCTCGCTTCTTCTTTATATCCACGCAGCTCTTGATTTTTAACCGGACATATTGTTCATTACCTATTTTTAATATATTGTTTCCTTGGTTTGTAGCCTGAGAATTTGCTGCTTGATTCCAATGGAGTCCTCAAGGTCTCTGACTTTGGGTTGAGCGCCCTACCCCAACAAGTTCGGGTACTACACTATGTTCAATCTCTTTTGCAGAGTTAATTGATAATTTCGATGAAATATTTCTTCTATTCGATTATCATCTCTGGACTACACTCTTTTTGTTGAACTTCGATATAATTGTATTTCTTTATCTTGTTATTAGGATGATGGATTGCTTCACACGACATGTGGGACACCGAATTATGTTGCTCCAGAGGTATAAAACCGGATTTTGCCTCAATAGGTTCTTCTTTCTTGATCCTCGACGATTCTGTTCTGAATTACCGCTTTTATCTCCCTTTTTTCTCAGGTGATCAACAATAAGGGCTATGATGGAGCCAAAGCAGACCTTTGGTCTTGTGGTGTTATTCTTTTTGTCCTCATGGCTGGTTATCTGCCATTCGAAGAATCAAATC
Source organism: Plectranthus barbatus (assembly GCA_026898455.1). Taxonomy (NCBI): domain Eukaryota; kingdom Viridiplantae; phylum Streptophyta; class Magnoliopsida; order Lamiales; family Lamiaceae; genus Plectranthus; species Plectranthus barbatus. The sequence continues at coordinate 112,351 of JAPKLW010000307.1, forward strand.
TTGCAGCCTTGTACAAAAAGGTTTATGTCGTATCTCATGATTATTTGCCTTCGAATCTGTCATCTCCTTTGCATGCATGATGAGAATTTCAAGCATGAAAATAGATGATGCCAAGGCATGAACACTACATGATTTTTTGACAATGTATGTTCAACTTTATCGGTTCATTACAGATATTCAAGGCGGACTTCACGTGCCCTTCATGGTTTTCCGCCAGTGCAAAGAAACTAATCAAAAGAATTCTGGATCCCAACCCATCAACAGTATGCTTGCTCACTCCTCTCATCGCTACTACTCGTAAACTGCTGTTTTTTTTGTTAGGTCGATTCCATTAGTCAGTCGTAACTCTATATTGCTTTGCCACATGATGCAGCGCATCACCATTGCTGAAGTGATCGCAAATGAGTGGTTCAAGAAAGGTTTCAAGCCACCTGTTTTCGAACAAGAGGAAGTTACTCTTGATGATGTTAATTCCATCTTCAATGATTTAACGGTATGAGTTTCAGTTTGGTTTCTTGAAGGGATTATGACATTTCTTCACTCACTATAGAGTTGAACTCGCATTCAGGACTCGCCAAACCTTGTTGTGGAGAGGCGGGATGAAAGGCCCCCCGCGGCACCAGTGACTATGAACGCCTTCGAGCTTATCTCCACCTCTCAGGGTCTCAATCTCAGTTCCCTCTTTGAAAAGCAAATGGTACGCTCACTAATAAGTTAAATCGGTTGGTATAAAAAGGTGTTTCTCACAAATTTAACATACTTCAAAATTTCTCCGTCTCTAGGGTCTCGTGAAGCGAGAAACACGATTTACATCTAAATGCCCCGCCAATGAGATTATATCAAAGATCGAGCAAGCTGCCACGCCTATGGGGTTTGATGTGAAGAAAAACAACTTCAAGGTGATTTTACATACTTCTCAACGATGAATCGCGACTACACTATTCTTTTATAAATACAATCTTAACCTTTGATCACCTCTATGGCTGTCATTCTATTCAGATGAAACTTTATGGAGAGAAATCCGGGCGGAAGGGTCATCTATCCATCGCGACAGAGGTGCGTTACCTAAATATCTTTTCTCGAGTCTTCACTCCGAATATACCTCCTCTCTGTGTATGTGAAATCTTGAACTGGTCTTCTGCTAAATTGGCCATTGCAGATATTTGAAGTGGCTCCATCGCTTCACATGGTTGAGCTTCGTAAGGCCGGGGGCGATACATTAGAGTTTCACAAGGTAAACTACATTCAAACTTATTTGAGGAAGCTACTATAAAAAATGTCTAGACTATCTTATGCAAAATCTGTCAACGAGTATCGATATTCTTGAAATACGATAATGTGGGAAGGGTGATGTCTAGATGAGTGAGTTGACAAAGTTTAGGACAAGAAATTCTAGTTGTAGTTAGGGTTGCACAATGTGGGAAGGGTGATGTCTAGATGAGTGAGTTGACAAAGTTTAGGACAAGAAATTCTAGTTGTAGTTAGGGTTGTGCAACGGGCGGTACGGGTTGAAACTGAATCCAACTCGTCCAAGCCGCCAACCTGAATTTTTCAGAAAACCCAACCCGAACCTTACCTTACCTTCAGTTTAGGTTCGGTTTGAACCAAACCTTTTTTTTTCAAATTAAATATAAAATAATAAAAATTATAAAATAAAAATTTATTATCCCCAATATGTGATTTTCAAGAAACGAGAATTAATGTTGTCGATTGTCTATTCTATTTCCAATTAGAATTTATAAATATAAAATAATAAAAATCAAAAAATAAAAATAATAGGAAAATGTATATTTAAAAATGAGGTTTCGGGTAGTTGGGGTTGACCCGAGCCCTAAACATCCCAAACCAACCCTAACCGAACATAGGTTCTGTTTGGGGTTTTTGAAACCGAACTTCAACCCAAACCGACCCAAATCCGCACTAAGCCCTTTGGTTCATGGTTTGTTGCGGTTTGGTCTTGTTCACCCCTAGTTGCAGTAGTTAAAACTAGATGTGGGTTACTGATAAATAGCCTCTGCAGTTTTACAAGAATCTTTCGACCGGGTTGAAAGACATTGTGTGGAAAACAGAGGAGGAAGTGAAGGATGCAGGGAATAGTGGTGAGTGTGTTAACAGACCTTCTCTTTGAATAATATATAAGATACACAGACAGTCCATCATCCCAGCAATCTTTCTGTGCCTTACGCAGGTGTCGGTAATGAAGCCGATGCCGTGGCGTCGCCTCCGGACTCGTCTCATCGGACCTAGTTACCGTGGTGCTGCTTATCCATTGGAATGGATTATGAATATGTGAAAGAGTTTTGTGTAATTCATTTTGATGTTATTGGAATGAATTTTATAAAACTTACTAAATATTATGGTGCATATGTTTATTGTGATATGAAATGTAGTAAAAAAGTCCTCTACTCGGAATTAATTTAGTGATAAAATACTTTGCATGTGATCAAAAGGTCAGGTTCGAGTTTTCCTGTGCACTTCTGGCGTATTTTCGACATTGAAAATTTGATTCCAAACTTCTATATAGTCTTACAAATTTGATTCCAAACTTCTATATAATCTTACAATATTAATTGATTAGCAATATATATTTCTCCTTTGGTTTCGATTTTATTGTTGCATTTTTTTTTTGTCTCATTTCTAAAAATGATAATTTTTTAATATTTAATAATAAAATATTAAATTCACTTAACTTATTTTATACTCAAAATTTTAATTGTTTTGTTCAATAACAATTAAATTAGGATGAAGGGAGTATAATTTAGTCAACTATTTATGTGGAGTTGAAAGAAAGAAAAAATGTAAGCTCAAGAGTTGTCTCATTTTTTGTATTTTATTCATTTTATGATCTACAATTTTCTTATTTTTTGGTATAAATATACTATCTTATTATTTTTGTGAAAAACTCACCCAATCTGTTGAAATCCATTATCAGCCAATAAATTCAGACCCAACTGCCACGTGGCATCCAGATAAAACCCCAATCCAGTTACGTCAGTTATCGACTGCACAAATCCAACTCCAAAACTACAACACCTTCACTGTGACTGTGAGCACTCCATCTCCACGGCGGAGCCGCCCCCACCAACACCACCGCCGACGTCGCCATGCTACCAGCGGCGACATCATGCCGGACCTCCATGTGCATCTCCACCCCAAAACCCGCCACAAATCCCGACCAACAAAGCAGCATCGTGTTGACGAGCAAACCCAAAACTCTCCTCCACGAACACCCCCTCTATCAAACAACCCACACCAACATCTCCTTCCAATTCAAGGAAAAAATCCTCTGCCTCGAGATCATGGGCGTCGACTCCGGCCGCGCGCTCTCGGTGAACCCGGCTCTCCACACCGCCTCCCTCCACACCATCCACGACATCGTCACCTTCCTCCAATCCAAAGGCATCCACCTCAAAGACCTGGGCAGAATCTTCGGCATGTGCCCCACCATCCTCACCTCCGACATCAGATCCGATCTCGCTCCGGTATTCAGTTTCCTCTCTCACGATCTCAGGGTTCCGGATCACAACTTCAGGAAGGTGATCAACAAGTGCCCTAGGCTCCTAATTTCTAGCGTCAGAGACCAATTGAAGCCTGCTCTGTTCTATCTCCGGAGATTAGGGTTCAGAGATCTACACGCTCTGGCTTATCAGGATCCGATCCTCCTGGTTTCGAGCGTGGAGAAGACTTTGATTCCGAAGCTCGGGTACTTCACGAGCTTGGGATTCTCGAAGAACGATGCGGTGGGGATGGTTCTGAGATGTCCGGCGCTGTTCACGTTCAGCATCGAGAATAACTTCAAACCGAAATTCGAGTATTTCAGGGATGATATGAAGGGAGAGCTGGAGGAATTGAAGGAATTTCCGCAGTATTTTGCGTTTAGTTTGGAGAACAGGATAAAGCCGAGGCATGGTGAAGTTGTACGTTGTGGAGTGAAGGTTGCACTGTCGCTGCTGCTGAAGAGCAACGATGAAGAGTTCAGAGATTTGCTGATAAGGAAAAGAAGTTGATGATGATGAAGAAGAAGATGGTGATATTATTGTAATCAATTAAAAGCAGTTTCAATTAAGGCCATTTATGGTGTTGGCTCTCTGTTTTTTTTTTTTTTTTTTTTAAAATTATTTTTTAATTTGGATAATAATGCATTGTAACAATAGATTAAATCATCTTATTTTTTGTGAATAAATTATTAAAATAGATTGCTTTTCTGTGACTTATTTTATTTTTTGCACGCTCATGAATCTTAAACAGTGTGTACTGCTATATTCTTTTCTCAGAGAATAAAATATTTAAAAACTCGAAGTCAACTTAATTTTAAGCAAGTTTTATTTGGGTTAATTCTAAATAACTCCATTTTTCTCAGCATAATCTCATATTAAAAAAAATTATAATACTTTATTTAATTTTACTATTTTCCCATACAATCTTATTAAAAATAAAATTTTAAATTTTAAAATTATAGCCTCTTTTATTTGCACAACCTTGTATTCTATTATCTTCTTATTAGGAATATCAATCGGGTTAACTCGTCGAGTTTCGGCAGATGATACTTGATTTCCTCGTAGTTGGACCTCAGCCTCTCTCCGAATGACCATGTGTCTTGAGATACCAGGAGCTTGTTGTACAAGGCGGTGATGGGGGGTCTCCCTTGGCAAACACTATCTCAACGTCAATAATGTCGAATACCAATACCTAGGAGAAGAAAATGCCCCACTAAAAGAATGCTTCATCAAAATCTATATGCTCTCTCAACAAGATTTCAACGAATAGCCACCCATCAGAAAGCTGCCCACGAGTCCTCATTTGCAGTCGGGAGGAGGTGTTTGAGTGTTAGCCGGTATAATCAACTGAGACGAGAATGATTTGGGCTTCTGTGGCGAGAATGAGCCATACATATTGGTAGTCAAAATGATTGATGGTGGTGGAGAATTTATTTGAGAAGAAAGATTGTGTGGTCTTTGAATAGAGAAAATATAATAAAATGTTATACAAATGAGAAGGCCTATGATTTAGAAATTTATACTTTTATTCTTAAAGGAATTATATGGATGTTGGGGTCAAGCCCACGGGCCCGGGCCCAGACCCAATTGACAGACCAACCCAAGTAAACAAGCCCGGCCCAGAAGACTGGCTCACCAATGCCAACGGAATGCTGAAGCTGTCCAAGTCAAGGCCTCGACACCGAGTACCAAAGCGCTTCGCCACCGAGGAGCTGAGAGGTTCGATGTCGAGACGGTCCAGGAAGAGAAACCCTAGCTCACTGGCGGCGCCCGAGCGCTGAAACCCTAACCACCTCCGAGAAATCCGCAGCTGCTCCGACATTCTCGGCGAACCGTTGCCGCTCGACGGCTAGGGTTAGCTGCTGCCTGCCTGCCCCTATCCTGTCTATAAATAGGGGCAGGAGGCTCAATTTTTGTATCGATTCTCTGATAGCAAAACATAGCCCTAACTCTGCCAAAATCTATACAGATTCTTTTCGTTATCAAACGCGATTATACTAGCATTATTTCATTTGCTGCGTATTCAATTTTGGGTATTTAATTCTCGTTTGTCTTTCCCAATTGTCGTTATTATCTGTGACTACTCATGATGTTCTAAGGGCTCCATTTTCTCGTGAAATCGAACCTCAACATTTTGGCGCCCACCGTGGGGCCCTTGGGACTATCTTTTTGTTATTTCGATGGCAGGTACTAACGAGAAATTTGGGAATCAATCGAAGAAGACAACCGGGGCTCCCCCCGCAAAGCCGACCAGTTCGCAAGAGCTCGTCCCCGTCGACGAACTAGTACGGCAAACTTTGCAAACCAGTGGCGTCCAAGTCGTGCCTCCGGAATTGCTGAACACAATTTTAGCACGGCTGGCCGAAAAAGCTGAGGAGAATCGGCGCCGTGCAAAAGAGACTGACTCCAGGATCATGGAACTACACGCCACAAACCATGCTTTG